>CAUJRU010001207.1:0-185682 GCA_963277665.1 Viscum album | reverse complement strand
TTATGAATACTTTGTAGTTTATACACAATACATCTTCAAAAATATGGCATTAGTTGGAGTAGTAATGAGTTCTCCATCCATCGAGATTAATGAATAAGCTCCATTGGAGTAGACCCTATGTATTGAATAAGGTCCTTCTCATTTTGGCTCAAGCCTGGGAGTTTTCCTTCCTAGTATCATTGGAGTTCTGAGAACTAATACCAATTCTCCATGAATAAATGAACGAAGAAGAAATTTTTTGTTAAAAGCTTGTGTTATTCGATTCTGATAGATTTCCATGTGGTGTAAAGTGCACAATCCTTTCTCATCTAACCATTCTAATTCATTCAATCACTTTTGGGATTGATCATCTATAGATAACTGATCACAAATGGCTACTCTGAGTGAGGGAAATTGAACTTCAATTGGCAAGACTGCTTCCGTTCTATATACCAACGAATATGGAGTTGACCGCCTTGTATTGTGGGTGGTAGTTCGATAAGCCCATAAAGCATGAAAGAGTTTATCAGGGCATGACCTCTTATCTTTATCCACCATCTTTTGCAGTATATTTGAATGAGTCTTGTTAAAGGCTTCTATTTGGCCATTGGCCGCCGCATGATACCGAGATGAATGGTTGGACTTAATGTTGTATTCTTGATACAATTTCTTTACCTCAGAAGAATAGAAGTTGGTGCCATTGTCCATCAATATGGTATGAGGGACACCAAATCTAATAATGATGTTAGACTTGATGAATCTAACAATGCATTTAGAACTGACATCTTTAAGAGGTACTGCCTCTTCCCATTTAGAAAAGAAATCAGTAGCAGTAAGAATGTACTTAAAGTGCTTGGCCGTAGCTGAAGGGTAAGGTCCCACAACATCCATTCCCCATGTGGAAAATGGCCACGAGTATTTAGCTGTATGAAGCAACTCTGGCGGTTGATGAATGAAGTTGGAGTGTACTTGGCATGAATGACACTTCTTTGTGAAATTAACACAATCTTGTATCATTGAAGGCCAAAAGTATCCAAGCCTTCTAATTTGATCAGACAATATATGTCCAGACTGGCGGGCACTATAGACTCCTACATGCACTTCTTTCATGACAACCATTGTCTCTTCACCATCAATGCATCTGAAGAGAACTCCATCAATACCACGTTTGTAGAGAATTTTCTCTAGGTGGTTTGGGCTATCATAAAGAGTAAAATTTACCAAACGTCGCCTAATTTGTTCTTTCTCGGATCTATTAGGTGGATGTGTTCCATTTTGAAGGTATTCCCTGATAGGTGACATCCATCCTGTAGTATGACCATACAGTTCAGGAATGTGACTAATTTCGTTAATTTCCTCTGTCCTGTCTTGAACATAAGGTGAAATTGCATAGCGGTGGGCAATACTGATGGTTGTCTCGTCCCGATTTGGATCTGCTAGAGTTGTGGCTATATTATCCAGTGCATCTGCTTGAGCATTTTGTGATCTTGGGACATAAGAAAATGTCGGTTCTGAAGGGAATTCCTCCATTAACTCTCTGATGTAATCATACAAAGGGATTAATTCTTCTTTTTTGATAGCATAATCCCCATTGACTTGTTTGATTACTAGGTCTGAATCACCTTTCACCTTTAAGTGATTCACTTGTGCATGAAGCGCTAACTCCAAGACTATGATAAGAGATTGGTATTCAGCTTCATTATTGGTACCACCTTCCCACAATAAAAGGAATAAGGTAACAATGCCTTATCTGGAGAAATGAGCACAATTCATAAACCAACATTGTTGAATTTAGGATTTTCCATTTTCTTCCCTGTTGGACTTCTGGAAGCACCATCAAATTACATTTCCCATGTTTGAGGACTCTCTTGAATAGAGAGAAATTCCTCATCAGGGAGTTCAATATCTGAAGACGTGTCTTCCACTGAAGGATGTTCAGCCAGGAAATCAGCTAGAGTTTGGCCCTTTATTTCCTTTTGAGACACATACTGAATGTCGAACTGCTGCAAAATAGCTGCCCACCTTGCTAGACGTCCTGTATGCATTGGACGACTAAGGATGAATTTGAGTGGATTATTGCGAGATACCAATTGGACCTCGTGATGTTGTAGGTAGTGTCTCAGTTTCTGAACTGCAAAGATTAATTCCAGGCAGCACTTCTCAATACTTGAATATCGGGTTTCTGCTTCAAGCATAGTTCTACTGAGATAGTAGAGGCATTTTCATTCCCAGCACCATTCTTTTGAGCAAGAAAGGCACCCAATGATCACTCTAGAGCTGTCACATAGAGGATAAGTGGTCTTCAATCAACAGGTGGCATGAGTACCAGTGGACTCAAGAGGTATTTCTTGAGAACATCAAATGCTTCTTGACATTCTTTAGTCCACTGGTAAGTGACTATTTCTTTCAATAATTTGGTAAAGGGTAAACTTTTTCCTGCCAAATTGGCGATGAAATTCCGAATATAGGATAAGTGTCCTTGAAGTCCTCTTAATTCTTTCAAATTATGAGGAGGTGACATACCAAGGATTGACTTGGTCTTCTCAGGATCAACTTCAATATCATGATGGCGTACAACAAAGCTGAGAAATTTTCCTGAGGTTACCCCAAAAGCACATTTTAAGGGGTTCATCTTCAAATTATGTTGTCGAAGCATGTGGAATATGACTTCCAAATCAGCTAAGTGATTAAAATGTTGTTTGGATTTAACCACCAAATCATCTACATAGCATTCAACAAACTTCCCTAAGAATGGTTTGAAGATACGATGCATGGCGTGTTGATATGTTGCACCTGCATTCTTTAAACCAAAGGGCATCACTTGGTAAAAAAACACACCTTGAGGGGATTTTAAGGCTGTGGATTCTTCATCTTCTGGGGCCATTCGGATCTGATTATATACATAATATCCATCCATGAAGGAAAGTACTTCATAACCAGCTGTCGCATCAATTAAGAGTTCTGTAATAAGAACTGGGAAATCATCTTTAGGACAATACCGATTAAGATCTCTGAAATCGATGCAAACCCTAATTTGTCTGTTCTTCTTATTTACAGGGACAGCTTTAGCCAACCACTTGGGATACTGAACTTCTCTGATGAAGTTATCTTTGATCAGCTTATCCACTTCAGCTTCAATTTTGGAAGCATACGTTGGGTGTGTTCTTCTCGAGGCTTGCTTAAATCCTCGATGTTCTTTTGGTAAACCCAAATGATGAGTACCAACATCAGGATCAATCCCAGGAATTTCTGTATAATTCTAAGAAAAAATATCTTTATTTTTCTTTAGAAAAGAAATATACATCTCTTTCTCTTCAAGGGTCATGTCCGCACTAATTAATGTGGGGGCGTGGATCTTTCTCTGTACCTAGATTTATTTCTCTGAGTTCATCCACAGTGGTAGAGATACCCTCTTCAAATGCTGGAGGAGCATCTCTAAGATTCTCCTCTTCCTCTTCATCATGTGCTATTTCTTCCATTTCTACTTGCATAGTAGATAACAAAACGAAATTTTCATGATCAGAAGAGATGTCAAAATTTTCACATTTTGAAGAATAAGCTTCCATTTTCGACCCTATTGATGATAAAGGGTCTTCTTTGGGAAATAAAGAGGAGATGATGGATTGAGAATTGACATCATTATCCGCCTTCGATGTTGCTATAACTTCTTCTAGCATGATTGGTGAAGTATAGACCTATTGGATTTCAGCAGATGAAATGAAAACATCACCAGTTGTGCATTCATCACTTTTTGGTAGGTTACCAATTTCTCCCATGTTGTCTGGCTCGATTTCCGTAATTGACATTATGGATCTTTCCATAAGAGTATTTTGATTTGGGCCTATTTTGTCAATTTGACTGATAGGTAACACATAATCTGTACTCACATGTTTAAATGGATTTATTGGAATCTTCTCTAAACCATATGGAGCATTAACTTTGGTAATTTCCTTTATTGTAGATTTCTCTCTTCCCTTCATGTGATAAAATTCCGCCTCAATGTATTGTGACTCACATGTCTTGAACGGGGTCTTATCACCATACAATGTTCCAACTTGACCATTGAAATAGTATTTGAGACATTGATGGTATGATGAAGGGATAGCCACATGCTGATGTAGCCAGGGTCTTCCAAGCAAGATGTTGAAAGCTGAGTCTTGATCAACAATCCTGAAATCCGAATTGGATACAAGATCACCAAACTGAGTTCTGAATGTAACTCCACCTAGTGGTTCTTGTTCATTTTTATCATATCCTTGTAACATCATGGTAGACAGAGATAAATCAGATTCTGTGAGGGCCAATCGACGAAGCGTATGAATGGGCATGAGGTTGACTCCTGAACCATTGTCAATGAAAGCTCTTCAGATATCTACAACATTGATTTTTCCAGATAAGTACAGAGGTTTTATGTGTCCATGCACAACATCATCTTCATCTTTATCAGTAAAATATATCACTGCATGGCATTCTGTAGGATTATTCTCTATGTGATAGACTTCAGCTGCAACAATTTCAGCTTTAAACTCCTGAGGACTTGACAAAGCATCGATGAGTGCTTCCGGAAGATTGTTTGACAGATTCAAAGCATCCAAAATTGATAACTTGGCTGGTACATGGGCCAAGTGTTTCAATATATCACACTTTTGATCTAGAGGTATGCGTTTCCCAATAGGAATATGCGGTTAGCAGGTACCATGGAAGAAGATGCTTTAGAAGCTGATGCATCTTGTATTGGGATAGAAGTTGGCAACATCCTTGGTTTGGGAAGATTAGACCGATTAGATCCATTTACTTGATGAGATAAAGAAGATGTAACCTTCAATCGGTCTTCTAAAATAACTGTTCCAAGACTGAGTTGGATATTGGCAGAAGAACATGCTTGTTCTTTTTGAGCTCGCTGAAGGGCTCTACCACGAGTTTCTACTGCATACACAGTGCTAGCAGGGGTAGAATCGAGTAGTGTCTTTGGAAAGATCTATGTCCTCCCCTGTATCCTGAACCTTCGAAACATTCTTGGATTCCCTTATTTGATATAGGGAATTCAGGCTCATCAAAATTGAAATTATGACTGGAATACGGATCTATTAATTGAATCATATTAACAGAACCAAAGATTAACTATTCATCTGATAAAGACTCTGCCTGATTAGCCTATTTAGGCGGTGCTGTTTGATGGGGCGGTGCCCGTGGCTTTGAAGTAGATGGCATAATGTCTGCCAGAGCCAAAGACAATAGGGGCTTTGACACATACTCATCTTCTTCTGATTCTTTTTCCTTCGTTGAATCAAACTGTTTCATTGAGGAATTTCCCTCTGACGAAGAGGGTTTTACCGCAATATTCATAGCAGAAGACAGAATTGGTTTCTTTAATTATGTTTGCAAAATGGCATGAGTCCGATTGATTGTCTTTCTGACAATCCAATAATCATACTTCTGTGCATTTATGCTTTTGAATTCTTTCCATTCACCTTCCTCCTCTGGAACTGTAGTAGTAACACAAGCTACCTGAGTCGAAGAACCTTTCAACTTGACTTATCCCAAGTCAACCATCATTTGCATGAGTTATTTGAAGACAAAACACTATTGGATGGGATGCCCCAACATTTGATGAAAGGGAGAATAATTGGGATGGTCTTCATCTCCTTCCTTGTTTGGCCTCTTGGGCACTGGTAATTGAACTAAATTATTTTCCAGAGCTGAAATGAAGTAACCAAGAACAATATCATTTCGGAAAGAGTATGTTTTACTCATCAAATCCTCAAATTGTTTTCGTCGTTGATCTCTTTGATCAATTGGATGAAACTGCCTTTGTTTTTGGCGTTCAGGAGGTGGAGCCCTTCGATAAGATGAAGGTTTTGAAGTAGAAATAGGTACAGGCGCTTGTTTAAGCATAACTGTAGCAGTTTCGGCTTTACCCATTCTCCTTCCTAGAGCTGATGGAATTACACGAGATTTAGACTTAGCCTGTATAAGGGAATCATTAATCTGCTAAGCGATTGAAGTAAGGTCTCGAAACCCTTTTCTGTATTTTACAGGTATCAATGGCATGCGTAATTCGTCAAACAAATTTTCCACACAGATTGGAAATAGATCCTCCCGAGGGAGTGCTAAACTCAGGGAATATATTAATCCCTTCCAGCGAGCAATGAAATCAGAGACTCTTTCATTCTCCCTTTGCATGCAGTTTGTATGATCGAAAACTGTCATTTTTGGCAATGTTGAGCTAAACTGAAGAAGGAATTTTTGGCAAAGATCCACCCATCTGATGATTGACCAGGATTGCAAGCTTGTATACCAGACAAAAGCTGGTCCTTGCAAGGTTTTCATGAAGCATCTGAGTTTCACTGCTTCTTGCTGCTCTGGAGTTCCCATCATAGGATCACAAAAAGACATGTAATGTGTCAAATGTTGTTCAGGGTCGCCTGATCCATTGAAAGTAGGGAAAACAGGGTTTCCAAAACTAGAAGGAGGAGAAATTGAATCTACCCATTCAGGGTAAACTTTCTTTTTTGGTTGAACTTGTGCCTGTTTCCCTTCCATAGTTTCTAACCGAGCTGTTAATAACTCAATAGTAGTCATTAACTTTTGAGAAACATCCGGTTGAATTTGGTCTTGGGTAGGTGCAATGAATGGAGCTTGGACAGATGTGGTGGTTGGTGCTACAACTGATGGTAGTACTGCAAACCATTATCGTGCTTGACCAGTAGGATTAGACCTCTGAGGGTGTACTGATAAAGGAGGATATTCCTGATTTATCTCATTAGCTGCAACAAATTCCTTCGGCTGTCAGACTCTAGCATTCTTAAGAAAAAGACTACTCTGAAGTAATTCTGCATTCAACCTTCTTAATTCTTTCATTTCATCCTCATGTTGTACAAACCTTTGCTCTAATGAGAGTGATTGACCTTCTCCAGAGGAAGGATATGTAACCTGATTCTTTCCCCTCCCTTTGTTGGATAATTTTTGGAGAGAGGGAAGTGGAGTACCAAGGTTCTGAGTAATCCTTTCACTTAGTGTATGCACACCTTCTTCATTTGTATCGGTGCGTACATTTTCTTGAGCAGGACGCTCTTCATCTGATTCCCCTGAGTGAGCCTCCTTTGGTGGATTAGCAACAACGGAATTGATGACATTGATTGATGCTTAATGCATCGCATCCCATCTGTCAACATTTCTGTGATATTGTCTTCTTTCATGTCTTTGATGATACATTGAAATTCAATCCTTTAGAACTTCTTGACGAGTTATAACTTGGAGGGAATCTCTTGATAATTTAGCTCTTCGTTCCTCTTGGGGCATCTTCCCTAATCAAGAAAAGACCGATATTCTCTGAGGAGGGGATTGATGATTTGAAAGAGTCCCCAGTCTCATGAACTGGGGATGTTCCTGCTGTTTCCGATCAACTCCAAGAATCCCATTTGTTGATTCTGAGGGTTGGTTTAAAGGAGTCCCCAGTCTGAAAAGCTGGGATGGCTCTTGACATGCTATGTATGAGATCTTGTGAAAATTTATCTTGATCTTGCGAATCTTAGTTCGGAAATTAGATGGATGCATTAAACTATATCCACTTTTATCACCTGGTTCAATAGACCGTTGGATGATTTCTGAAACTTTTTTCATTTGATGATGTGTTTTCTCCATACGAGAGGCTTGTGCAATATTCTCTAATGTTTTATGTAGGATCAATTCAACAACGTGTTCTCTATATGATTGATTTTGAGGGGAACTAGTTGAAGCCTGTTCTTGAGAAAGCTTTTGATTACAAACAAAGCCCATTAACTGTGGCCGACCATGGGCAATAACATTGCATGAGACCATTTTCGGCAGGCTATGCTGACTGGAAAGCACTGTGAAATGTAGTGCTCCATGAACACCCCATCCTCTAAAATAAACACCAGATGGGGCATTGGAAATTAACTGATGCAATTTTCTTAGTGCGCCAAGGCATGAACATTGAAGGGTTCTCTGCTGCTTTTCAGCCTTCGGATACCGAGAGACTGATAGAGATGCCAAATCAATCTGACGTTGTATCCATTCAATTATCATAAGATGATTTTCATATTCATCATAAGATAATACCTTATTCTTTAAATGACAAAGAGTTTTCCATATGTTGAGATGAATATCATGGACTTTATCTTCCGTCATCATTTTTGGAATGTAATACTGGGAGTCAGCCAAAGGCCGAAACATGACTAGTACCTCACTTTTCGCCAGTTTTTTCCTCATGTTTAGAATTTCCTCTTCATCATTAAATTATGATTATTCTACCTATTTTAACCAGAGTTGGTGTTTCTTTGTTGCTTCATCGGATTCAATAAGATTGGTAGAGATATCATTGATCAAACTAGAAGATGCATGACTTAGGGGTGGTTCAGAGAATGACCTACACCTTGGGCTATCTTTTGACTGAGAAAGTATTTCACTTTCTATAGATATAGCATAAGACATGACTGGTTTCTCATTTGCAAATTCCTCAAGATAAGAGATCTTTCTCGGCACTACATTATCCACTGGAGTATTTTCCAGGCAATGTGAATCACTACTGCTGAGAGGACTTTCGCAGTGAAATTCATCATCATGGGGAGGACCACAATAATGAGTTACAGCAAAAGATGAGATCTCTTGCTCCTTGGTCTTTTGACCACACAGAGGGTTCCTGTGGCTCTCATCTGAAGACGAAACTTCAAGACTGACTGAATTGTCACGAAGCAAGCCTTCATGAGGAAGTGTCTGTTGAAGACCTTCGGAATAAATGTTCCCATTATTGGGAACTGAGAGAGTAGAATCTTGAATTCCAATAGATAAATATCTTGGGGCTTCTAGAACTCCAGCATCGAGCAAGGCCTTGTTACAGATTAGCCTTTGATCTCCTAACTGTGCTAGGAGGATCTTTTTCTTAGGTGCCTTCTTACTCGCTTTGGAAACCACTTGTTGAAAAAAGTGGTTGCTCTGAGCAGGTGTATGTACCTGATCAGGAAATATGGTCAGGTTAGGCTGAAGATCTTTACTTAAATCCAGTGTATGTGCCTGACTTGGTTGTCCATATGATATGGGGGAGTATGCCCCATAACCTTCTTGGACTGGAACAGACGTGTGTGTCTGTTCCGGAGTGAATCGTTGATGTGTCACTCCACTACTAGGGATAGATTTATGTTTCTTTCCCTGAGATGATGCTGAAGCTATTATGATATCCTGGCAAGCATCCAAAATATGAGCAGGAATTTGCTTTTGCTCTTTCACCATTGACAAAATATGCTTGGTGACTTCAGCTACCGGAACAGGGATATACGTCCATTCTGGGCTTGGAGTAGGTGTATGTGCCTACTCCTATCCTCTTTTTCCTATCAATGAATCCTGAAAGTACTCAAGTGTGGGGGCAGAGAGTTGAGTCTGCCTACTATTTGTTGTCAGAGCTTTCCGACTGACTTCTCTGTGCGCTTCCAAGTGAGACTGTTGGTAGGCTTGATTAGTATTAGCAGGTGTATGTTCATGCTGATTATACATCGTCAAACGTGGTTGATTAGATCCATCATATGTAGTCAGGCGAGCCTACTGACTATCTAATGATGTATAAGGAGCTGTATGTTCCTGCCTATAGTAATCCACCAGAATTGCCTGGCAGGATTGGCGTGATGCTGCCAGACTAGTCTGCTGGACAGTGAAATTAAAATGTGTAGGTGTGTGTGCCTGCTCATTGTTCGCCACCAAGTTAGGGTGGTGGACTTCTCCGGAGATGGAAGGGATGAGAACCTGCCCATTGTTAACCGGATTCTGCCTCTGGCGGTTCATCTTGCGTGCTCGGGTTCTAGGAACCTGAGCCGAACGCCTGGAGTTGGTACCCTCATCATGTTGAGGGTGCACTGATACATGAGTCTGGCGGAGATTGTTTATTGGAGCCCTTGGGAAGGACTCCTGTCTTTTTGAATTAATGTCCTGAGGGACCTTCTCATTCACTTCCTCGGAGTAAGGGAGCGAATGGAAATTGCGTTCTGGGGATAACGAATCGAAGCGGTTGGAGACGGTAGTTAGCACCACCTTCCTCTTGATCACTGGTCGTCATTTTCCGGACGACCTGTGTGAGTTGTTCACTTGGAGGGCCTGTCGGGAAGCCTCCAGAGTTGGGATGGTACTGTGTTGACGGTACTCCTTAACCATCACATTTGATACCCATCGTTGAAGACGCTGAGTAGGTGATGTCATCCTCAGAACAGATGACGATCCAGTAGGAATAGCAAAAGTGGTATTTGCAGCAGTACTATTCACAAGTGTGAATTTGAGAGCATCCATTATGGAAATACAGAAGATCTTGGAAAAGAGTGCCTATTTGATATAACAGACTTAATCAAGATAAATTCAGCCACTTCATCTTTTGGCTGAGCACACATGTCAATGATGGTTTTTGTTATCCCTCTTATTGAGTTTAAAATAGGGGCTTAACAAATAGGTAAAACATCATTTTAACTTTTTTAAGGATTCAAGTCGGGTTCACCAATTTTTGTTTCCCTTGGAATTCGGGGATGACCTCCTGGTTGGGAGATTCAAATGTTCTGATCGGTTTCTGACGGGTTTGTTTGTAGAAACGGAAACATCCAATGATTCCACATCTAATTGGACCTACTTTCCAAAGGTAGGCACTTCATTAGTTTGTAAACTGATGAGGCTTAGGAATTTGCATTGGTCTAGAGGATGGGAGGTCAGACTCATCACACCTTTTTTAGGGGAATTATTGTCTATACCGGGACTCTCTTTATAGATTTAAGTTATGATTGTGAATCCTTATTATATTACCAAGTATAAAATGAGCTTTCCATCAGTTTTGACAATCAATGATTAAATATATAAGAAATTTTAGAGAATATTTTATATGTATTCTAGGTTCTTCATCAATAGAGAATCATCTGTATCTATTTGGAGATTCTTGGTCAATGGTATCCTTCAGAACATTTATATAAAATTCTCTTGGTTATTATGATGACCAGACTGGTTTTAAAGCCACTTAGTGGGGCACTTGAAGTTTATTGTCATTCAGAAGAACATGAATTATTTCAGAGTTGGGATCGAACCCGTAGATGGGCTACCTACGTATCCTTTGTTTTGGAAAAGGAATCAGAACCCACATAGTTCAAGTAAGGGAGTATGATGTTTATGATTGATTACTCAAAGAAGGATGTCATAATTACTTTTACCCTCTAAGCTCACATGAGTCATGCTCGGTGTGAGAAACAAGAGGTATTGGTAATAAAATAGACAATTGGGCCATGAATGATGTAATCATAAGAAATGGTTTGGGGCTTATGTATGTATGACTACACAAATAAATGATGGTTTGGATTTACTTTAGGGAGAAAATCCAGGAACAGGGTCCATAAAGGTATATGTGCTTCATGGAGATTTGAATACTCTAACTTGGGACTTATTCCTGAAAAGGAAACCCAAATTAGGAGAGGATTGATAATTGGGTTTTACTCCTGAGAAGGAATCTCAGATCAAACGAAAATTAGGACCGATTAAAGAGAAATTAAGGGACTTGGGGCTTACTCCTAAAAAAGGAAGCCCAAAATTATGACTGGGACTTATTCCTGAAAAGGAAGCCCAGGTTAGGGGACTTGGGGCTTATTCCTAAAAAGGAAGCCCAAAATTATGACTGGGACTTATTCCTGAAAAGGAGGCCCAGGTTAAGGGATTATAACTGGGACTTAATCTTGAAAAGGAGGCCCAAGTTAAGGATTAAGGTTTAGGGCTTACTAATGAGGAGGATGCCCAGATTTGGGAACTTTAAGAATTTGGGACTTACTCCTGACAAAGATACCCATGCTAAAGGACTTATAACTAGGGATTATTCCTAAAAAAGAGACCCAGGTTAAGGATTCTCTCATCTTAAAGGATGAGGATGAATGAATAAACTCTCACTTTTTAGTGACATAAAGATTTAAAAAATCACTATGTTTTGAGAGATATTCCACAGAATTCCTTTCAGATAAGGAAGTCAAATCATGAAATCATGCCATAAATGGCTTTGAAGAGTGTCTTGAAGACTGAATCTTTAATAGGAAAGGTGTAATGTCTTAAGAGGGGTAAAATGGGCAAGAAGGGCACTAAAAAAAGGCAAGGGGCGCGCATGTCTTGGCAGGCGTGCAAGTACTGCGTGGGCATGCATGTATTGGTCGCGCAGGTATACCTGTGCGACATGCATAGGGTACTTGCGCGATGATCAACCAGTATTGAAGTATTTGAGAGAATCTTCATTAAGGCCTTTAGAATCCTCTTTAGGTTCTTCCAGAAAAGGTACACGCAAGTTCTATCGAAGGAGTAAGGCGGCGCACAAGTGTGGCCACTTCCCTTAAGGGTTGGCCACTCATGCGCGCAAGTTTTGATGAGTTTCAACACTTAGGCATTTCTCTCTCTCTTTAGATCTTATGTTCTAGTTAAGAAATTACCTTAGAAGTATTCTGGAAGCATTGAGAAGAGACTTGGGCGTCGGGAGCTTATATCCGAGTTTCTGGAAAAAAATCCTCCCTCAATGGGGGGGGCCCACAGGGTCTATTTATAGGTAGGAGAAGACCCCGGGCGGTTACCGGGCGGTTATCACTTAGGTCACACAAGTCACTTACACGACCAAAATCGGTGCGCAGATCACTTGCACGACCAACATAGGTGCGCAAGTATACTTGCGCGACCATTGTAGAACTTGCACGACCTTTGCGCAATGTTATTCTTCTTCCTTCCTTTGTCAATTATTGATATTTGTTCAAAGGATGAATCTTCATTGTTCAAGGTATTTCCCTTTTCATTCATTTAGACTCTGTGACGAAAGGAGCATCAACAATCATTTTTGGTATTCTTTGTGGTATTTCTTTTTTTGGTTTTGTGGTGTCCTATTCATTTTTGTTTTACCCACCCCTCAACGGTTTTGACCCACATGTTTTTCATCTTGTGAAAATGATAAAACCATGATGGATACCTAGGATCTCCAAGACTAAGTGGTAATTAGAGAGGAAAGATAGATGATGGGTGTTATGATGGTTTAGACAACATTCCCATTACCTCTTTTCTTAAAGTTTGAAAATATAGTTATATACTCAATTCGTGGGCTTTTATTTGGGCAATATTTAATTTATTGTACTTCATATCTTATTATTTTATTGGATTTTAGCGTTTTTCATAAATTGTTTACTTAGTTTTTTTACATTTCAGCAGTTTCAGCTTGGAGATGGGTGCGTCCATTCATGTACATAGGTAAATTCATACTATTTTTGGGATATTACTACTCAGTGCAATCACCTGCCCCTAGCCAATTAGAGGTGGTCATGGGGTAGTCACAACAACGACCCCTCTAGACTAGGTAATCATAGAGTGCTTTTAGAGGGGATCAATTCTACTTCAGGAATATGATTTTGTGTGGTTGGTTTTGGAAAATATTGTTAAGTCATTTGAGTATAGCTTTCAAGATTGGGAATCCATTTTTAGTGTGGTGACCGACGTAACCATAAAATAGGACTCTGGACACCTACTTTTCAACTTGGTACATGAAAATACTAGTTGCATGAAAAATAATTGTACATGATTCAATTAGGATTTGGGTGTGTTCTCATGTCCTTCTTGAGTCAGTTCACTAGGTATTCCCTATTGATCATGGTAATTCTTGTTTTCCTATAGGATGTCTCCATGTAGATAGCCAGCTAGCATTCCACTATGTGATCATGATGATTATCCACTGGATGATGAGGAATTTGTACATATATTTTTACATGAGATAGCACCTATAGGGGGTGTAGTAGCTATACCACCACCTGTAGAGTAGTACATGGTACCCGAAGTACCTACAGATGTGGAGCATAGGCTGAATGTGCTTCTGGAGTTTCAATGATAGAGACCCCTCAGGTTCCATGGTGAGCCTGACACAGAGGAAGCTGAGGACTGGATTAGGGCTGTGACCTGAGTTTTCTGTCTAGTCAGGAATCTTGTAAATCATATTGTGTTCTTACCAGTGAGACTCCTAAATGGCTCAAGAGGTCAATGGTAGGTGTTGGTTTCTCGATATCTTGATGTGTAAAATCATTCATGGACAGATTTTGAGATCCCTTTTAGAGAGGATTTATCACCTTATAAGCTATGGGCTATGAGTGTCATGGTGCTTCTATAGCTCTGACAGGACGACGTGTTGGTATCTAAGTATTCATCAAGGCATACCAACCTCTCTAGGTACTTGATATATATGATAAATGACCAGTGCTTCATGCCTCAGAACATTGAGAAAGGTCCACGTAGGGACATCCAAACGAGTGGTATCCCTAGGTGAATTTCAACTTATACTGGGAAGCATGAGAAAGATTTAGTGGTCGAATGATTCTTCGATAAGTAGGTAAAACTAGTGATTTTAAGAATTGGGAAAGGAAAAGCAGAGACCAAGTAGTAGGGAGCCGACATTAGTCATAGATAACTAGATATATGAGTTGATTCAAGAGGAGGCCCTAGGATAGAGGACCTATAGTTCAAGTCTCAATGGGTGGGTCTGGTCTGCCTATGTAAAGCAGATGTTACTCATGTCAAGAAAAGGTACATATAATCTGAGATTGTTTAACCCATTGTAATGCTAATATGGAGACTTTGGGTAGACCACCGAGGTGAATTATAGTGGTAGGAGAAGATATATCCATAGGGTGGAATATGTGGTAGAGAAGATGAGAGTCTAGAAGGAAGTGGTTGGTATTTCTACATGTTTCTAACACAAACCCCAGGTGGTGCATACCAAGGTTAGGGAGATGAAGGAAAAGGATGATGATGACTGCATGCGATGGAGGATTATGAATATGATGCTCCATGGTTGATTAGAGGTAAAAACTGTGTTTTTTAATACTTAGTTGTATTTTTTCTAAGAAAATTTTCCAGTCACTCTTTTTATGCCATAAACCTTGTTCAAGACTCAGAGATTCAAGTTGAACCATTTTCTCGACCCATACACTTAGAGACTCATACGGGAAGAGATTCGATGATCACACACTATTTCCAATAGTATGAGTTTTAGTGTGATCTTTAGGTACCTTAAATAGTTGACCATGTAGAATAAGTATTCACTATTAGGGATTGATGAAATCTTTTATATTTTGAGAGGGGTGCGGTGGTTCTCAAAGATGGACCTCCGATTAGGCTATCACCATTTGTGAGTACGGGTCGAGGATATACCAAAGATAGAATTCAAATGTAGTTATGGTCACTATGAGTACTTGGTGATTCCATAATGAATAACTAACACCCCATTAGTGTTCAGGGGACTCATGAGTTGGACCTTTCATCTTTTTGTGTGGACAAATAAGTGACAGTAGTTTTTTCAAGATATGAGGCAGAAGAAGATGAGTGATCCCATATTGAGATTTCTAGAGGATGTCATCATGTACATGGTGTTATGGAATGCATTAGGGACCAGGCATGGTTATGTTATAATACTTGGTAAATCAGTTATTTCCTTAGGTTCATGGAACACACAAGTAGAACTAGATGACCCATGATCGTGAGTTGGTAGTGGTTGTATATTCATTGAAGACATAGTGACACTACATGATGGGTGAGTGGTTTATCCTATAAACCAATAAAAACATTATCAAGGAAATATTCTCCCAAAAGGGTTTGAACTTGAGATATAGGCATTGGATACTGTTCCTCTAAGTCTATAACTTTTCTATTTTCTATACTCTTGGTAAGGGGAATGTAATGGCAGGTTCTCTTAGTTGTAGATCCAGTTTGTAGTTGTTAAACAAAGCATTAGAGTCGTTAGTCTCATTTCAGATATACTTTGTGGTTAGAGATTTAACAACTTACCTTTAGTCGATGGTTGTCACCCCTCCACTCTTAGAGTGAGGTAGAGTGGCATATCTTGTGGATATTGACATTAAGACTCTATGTGATTAGATGTACTCAAAGAATGACACATAGGTATATTCAAAAGGTTGGGAGCATGTAATTATTTTCATTGGACACACAGTAGTACCATGAGCATTACACGAGGTAGTCTAGAGGTAGTTCCATAAATCCCATTTGGTAGAACATATAGGTGTGGCGACAATGTAACAGGAACTCTGTTTCTAGTTTTGGAGTGTCAGGATTAAGAAGTGAGTTGCGTAATTTGTTTCTCTATGCCTCACATGTCATTAGGTGAAGGACATACACCAGTTATAGCATGTTTGTTGAAGCCCATTGATATACCAGAATTGCAGTGGTATGGGATATCGATGGATTTCATTATGGAATTACCACATATGTCTAGCGGACATGATACCATCTGGCTGATCAATAACCAACTCACTAAGATTACCCACCTCTTAGTTATCTGGGAGAAGAGTTCTGTAAAGAGCTCATGATGCCTTTATGTGCAAGAGATGGTTCGACTCCATGGAGTTAAATCATTGATAGTTTTAGATCAGGATTCTCTCATTACATCCAGGTTGTGAGAGGGATTAAAGGAGGAGTTTGGGACTCAGTTATTCTTGAGCAGAATGTTTCACCCACAGATGGATGGGCAGACTTAGGGGACCATTCATGTTTTGGAGGACATGTTACAAGATTGCATGTTAGATTTTGGTTCCAGTTAAGAGGACCACCTAACCATGGTGGAGTTTCCAAACAACAATAGCCACAATTTCATCATCAGAATGGATCCATTTGAGGCCTTTTATAGGCGACCCTGTAGGTCACTAATTTGTTAAACAGAAGCAGGAGAGTCAACACTCTGGCCCCAAAGGTGGTGTTGGATACTAAAGAGAAGGTGAAAATAATACATGGAAAATGAATACTTTATAGAGACCATGTAAGTCTTATACGGACTGGAGATGGAGGCCTTTGGAGTTTGTGGAAGGATACAAAATTTTCCTTTGAGTCTCATGTTGATGTGGATTAGAGAGATTTGGATTGGGTGGAAAACTATCTCCAATGTTAATTGGACCTTTACTGTTTCTACGGAGAGTTTGGGTGGTGGTGTAACACTTGGTTCTACCTCCTCAGGTAGAGTAGGTGCATGTCATCTTCCACATGTCACAACTGGGGAGGTAAGTTCCTGACCCATTGCACTCCACTAACTTTAGAAAATTGGACATCTATGATGGGGGGATTTTTATGGGTACCCAATAGTGATGAAGGATCAAAATTGTAGGATCCTTCATGGTTAGTCAATTTTTCTATTGTGCATTCAGTGATAGCATGAGAATCTCAAGAAAGTAACATGGGAGTGGCAGGCTCAGATTCATGGACAGTACCCACTTTTGTTTGAGTAACTCTTTGTTTTGGATTTTGTGGACGTAAATCCCTATGTTTTAGAGAACATAAACAATCATATTTTCATTATTTTATTAAAATTTATTTGAGAAAATTATGAAACCATGCACTGAGATTACATTTGATTATGAATTCTGGTGTAATTGGAAGAATTCGATGAAAATTGTTAAGTTTTTGATAGCACATGTGCAAAGTTTTCTATTAAAAGTATAATATATTTTAAATGGGTGCTTGGATTAGAAATATGAGGGAACTATTAAGAACAGAATTATGGCTTTACCCTTGGTATGATCTAACCTTTTACAGTGTAGGTCATATGAATAAAACGTCACAAAGGATGTAACTGAAAATAAAATAATTAATTATGTATTGTATATTAAAATTGTAAAACCTAATTAATGGTGACTGGGATTTGATATAGATGCCCACCATTGAATTCATAAAGTGGCTTTTTCTTTCGATTTGGACTAACATTCGTCGTCACAGGACATCAACGAAAATTAGTATTTGGTGATTCAAATAATTAAATAAAATTATGATTTTTTTTATTTTAACATTACATAGTGACACATCGATGAATTTTCATTTAAAATGATCCCTAGGAAGGGATATAGGGTTAGCCTCATAACACTAAAAATTCCCTAGAAGCTCTAGAGAGAACCCGTGTAGAATTTTCCAGGTGGACGATGATCGAGACTTGGAGTGAGGATCATTATTGACAAGATTCTCCAATGAAAATCAGTCACTAACATCAAACAATCCATTACCGAGGTAGGGATGTTTTTTTATCCATGTTTTCCCCATTATGAAATTTAATAAAAAAATATGGACCGACCCATTAATAGGTTGATCCATGTTTTGATCTTTTTTGGGATGGATAATTATTGTGGGGTTTATATTGGGAGATTTGATTAGTTTTCTTTGTTTACTCCACTAACATGAAAGACTCGAGGTCGACACAAAAAATGCCAAGGTTCATTTATCGATCATTCTTGTGATTTTCTCACCCCAGTTATTGGTGTTCATCGTCGTTGGGCCCCCATGTCAACAAATCAACTTTCTAGGAGGCTCAGAACATGACCAGTCCCCCAGATTGGATGCAATGCATAAAATTAGGCCACATCTATGTTGATTGGGGCACATGAAACCAAAATATATGGTCTTTATAAATTTTAAAGAACTGAAGGAGGTGTGGTGGCAAATAGAAGTGGCCAGCGATGCACGCACCAACGAATCCTGATGGAGTAGAGCCACATGGATGTGATGGCCCAACTACGTGGGACCCCGTGGAAGCTGACAACATTCGGTGGCTGCAAGATGTGGCAGTCACCATAGGGAAGCATTTGTGGTCTGTGGATGTTGGGCACTAGCTACTTGGGTCACAAGAATAGGGTTTTCTTGACAGGGCCATCCTCTAGTGGACTAGTCTAGATGATTCAACTGGCCAATCAAACTTGTCTGAATCGGGTTGGGTTGGTCCTGGTCGGGTCGGCCGGTGGGCCGGTTCCGAACTGAGTCTGTGGATTGTTTTATTCAAATGGACATAACATTTAAAATGTGTGTCTATTTGATGATACATCTGCAGTGTTGGGTCCGTTTTATTGAGATAGAAATTTTGAGATATCTTATGTGGGTTTGTGGAAGTGCACATATGACCTATTATCTTGAGGAGTGGTTTCTCTCGAAATGAGCATTCTATGAGCAGAATATTGTGGCTAGCTTAGATTATGTGTATTATAGAAATTTTTTTTCTTATCAAGACTATGTGTCTTATAGAGACTTTGTGTCATAAAGAGATTGTGTGTCTTTTCAAGAAGGTGTTTCTTATAAAATACATATAATAATACTCTTGTGCATAACAACAACCTATACCTACGTTATAAGATCTTATATCCTCTTTGTCATATTCTTTGTGGTATCTTCATTTTTTCATTTCTTTTTTGTGGTATTTTGTGTTGTATCATATTCATGTTATTCTGTGTGGTATATTTTTTGTGGTATTATTTATGGTATCATCATCATGGTAGTTCTCCTTTGGGTTATTTTATGTGTTATTCTCTTTGTGGTATTTATTTTATGGCTTTTGGTTATCCTAATGTGAATTATTATACTCACCCCTACATTAGTTTGCTCACACGTATCGTGTCTTGTGTAGACGATCGACCATTGATGGAGTACTAGGTGGACCAGGACCATGCAGTTCCCAGAGAGACCAGATAGGTGAGGTTTGTTCCAGTAGTTTTGATTGAAATCACCATACATTTTTATTATAAGTTGGACTTATGGTTATAGACTCTATTGGCGGGGTTTTATTCAGCACTATTTCCATTACTGTACTTCAATTCATAATCTGTATTTTGGATGTTAGTGTTTTTCATGCATTGTATACATTGTGTTTTTACATTTCAGTATTTTTCTCTTAGATATGGGTGTGTGTTTACATGTATATAGGGAAATGGAACCCATTTGTTTTATATACCAACTCTGTGCTAGTCACAAACACCTAGCCTATTAGAGGTAGGCATGGGTTAGTAGACGCACACCTGTCATAGGGCGTGGCAAAAAAATATTTCCTATGTTAAAATGTAGTAATGTGGTTGACCTAGGATGTCCTCAAAGAGGAGTGCACACAAAACGGGTTGTCACTTTAAAACGGGGGTAAAAATTTTCTGTTTTTGAAATGAAATTTGAAATTCAAATAATTGAAAAACAATGATATTATAAAGGATGATCATGTCGGGGTTGGTTTCATAATTTTAATTTTATCCTTGTTCAATTTAATTCAAACATCTTCTTCTTAGTTGATTAAAGTGAGTTTCCACAATCGTTTCCTCTCACTTCCTTGGTGAAATTATGATTGTGAGAGAAAACCTTACCAAGATCTTAGTATGGTCAACTCTCCTTCCATCTAGAAAGTAGTTGTATTTAATAACTTTAATTGACATGGGAAATACCCGATCAGGTATTGTTTATCCCAGACAATCATGAACATTCACTACCCCATTTAAATGTGCTGACGATCATCGAGAACTTCACCACTAATTCTTGGTTTATTCTATCTTATATAAACCAGAAATTAGTGGAGGTAGATAATGATTATTTTACCAAGTCAATAATAAATAAAGGAATTAAAATTCAAGAATGATCGCACTTGATAATAATTTCCTCTATATTAAATTGAAGACAACTTTGAAGAAGAACAAAATTTATTCAATTGCTTCCAAGAAATCAAGAATTAAAATATAGAAAAAAAACCCTTCCCCATTCACTCCAAATGTTTACCCCACCAGGGTAAGGTTAATCGAGATGAATGGGGAAGAGGAAGGCATTAAATAACATCTAAAAATAAAGGAAATAAAATAGAAAGTAGAGTTGTTCTCCTCCTTGGTGTCCCAGAAGGAATGAGAAAGAAAATGGGTTTCTTTGAGATTGTGGAGCTCTTCTCCTTTTATAGCAAGAATTTGTCCCCCGAATTTTGACACATTTTATCCCCATTAAAGGAAATCATCATGCATTGACCTATTCTTGAATGTTTTTCATGATTATCTTTTTCGTGTACCATAAAAATCTATGCAAATTTAGACATGTATTATGAGTGTTATGTTCGTTTTAATCTGAGAATTTATTCTATCCAGTCAGTCTCTCTAAATCAAATACCTCTGGATTAGGGTGATTTAGTGACCCCATAAATGGACGATTAACATGGCCTTTACTTCATTAAAGATGATCCAATGCCCTTTCACATCTACCCACCGAATATCAAAACCTTTGGGCCCACCATGAATGAGTTATGGACCCCACACCAAAATTCGGTAGGACTATGAATAGTTTTCATGCTCCCAATTGTGAGATTCATTTAAGCTTCCATATGGCTGATTAAACATTAGTCCAAAAATAGTAAATTAATCCCTAGATGTATAGAATCTAGATAAAAAATAATTATGCAATTTGGATTATTGTAGAATATTTTATGGCCAAACTGCATAAATAAATTAAAATAGTTAAAAATCATAACTGGCCCATTTTTACTATTCAGCTCAAAACAACACCAATATCATAAAAACGTAGCATTTCATCTTAGAGTAACACTTTTTTGGGTTTAAAACAATTATATTCAATGTAAAATTAAATTGAAAATATTTTCCCTATCAATTCCCCGCACTTAGCACTTGGACTCCTAGACAAATAAATCAAATCAAATTAAATCCAAAACACATAACAATGAGATCTACCAAATCCTTAATAGGGAACAAAAATATTCCATGCCGCATCAAAAACAATTATTTCAAGTTCTCAATTTTATATTTTAATATATTTCCACTTTATTTCTTATCCCATGCACACAAAACACCTACCCCACATGAATTTTCACTCATCACAAATATGTAAATGCGGAACAAGGCTCTTCACATCCAAACTCACACAAGAGTCACCATAGGCATGATAAATTCCTAATTCTCCACCAAATGTGAGTCAAGGAGATGTGTTTCTCATGAGGACTTGTCAGGGTTGTTCTGTGGCTTCCAGTTAGTAGGATTTAGATATTAAAAATCCTGAGGCCAAAAATTAAGGGCTTGGCTCTTTTTGAAGAAAAATTGCATGATTCTATTTTTCAATCAAATATGGTCTCCTTCTATACCCTTTTGTATAAAATAGGTTCCATCATCATTTAATTAGCTCAAGATTTTAGTAGAAAAAATTTCAATTTTTTCATACATGATTTTTCTTCGAAGCTCTAGATAGGCACAACATTATTTTTACATCGGACGCTCCAGAAAGGCACAACATCTCTTATCATGAAAGCTCCAGAAAAGGGACAACTTTCAACAGAATGAAATATTCATCATCTTTTAAACATTTTTACATTCCAACAAAAGTATTACCAAATTAGGTAGTACATCACAAGTGATCTTCCCCCACACTTAAGTTCAACTAGATCATTCAAATTCACATCAATATTAGGTTGGATAGGGAAAATTGGCTTGTAATGTGTAAAGAACCGAAAATTTCAAGGAAATTTTTTTCTTAAATACTTTGGGATTTTACGAGTATGCAGTTTCGGACAGAACCTGATTATGAGGGCCATTGTGCCTAGAATCAATATCGGAAGTTTATCTCATGTACGTTCAGTGAACGAACGATTGGGTTTTTCTATCTTTTGATCCGGTGATCATAAGTGAAATTTGAGGGCACCGATGGAACCTCAACGCTGATATTTACTTAAGAGGGCCCTTACCGATGGTTCGTTTTCTTGGGAGGAGTTATAAAAAACTGTGGATTAAATGAAAAGTAAAAATAAAATTCTTTTACAATTTTATTTCTTCTACTAAGTGGTTATATCCTATGTACCGGATTTGGGGTGGGACCCACTAGTTACTAACTACTCTTGAGAGGATAAAGGTGAGGTGGGGCCCACACGAGCCCCCATCTTTTCACATTCCACATAACCCCTTAAACATCCTTTAAACCTCCCTTGTTTTTATTTATGTGGATTCTCCTCTTCCACATTTATAATGCCATCATATCACTTAATTAATTAGACAACTCATGGTTTAATTAATTAAGTGAATTCAATTTTGAAATATGAGTTTTTTAATTGCATGAAAAAATTATAAAATATGGGAAGGCCTTATTTTATTTGGTTAGTTCTTGGTTGTGTAAGAGAATTTGGGGAGAGAGAGCTCTTTTCTCTTTTTGAAGAACTTCATCATCAACGAAGAATGACAACACTTCATCAAGAATCATCGACTTGGAGACCTGGTTTCTTGTATCTTCTTCTTCCTCCATGACAAAGGAGGAGGCACCGATGCGGAAACTCACCAACGATGTCACACTATATAATCGTCTCTCTACAATAAAGGATTAGAGACACCGCTTCCTCCTCGGACGCTCTCCGTCGTCGTTTATAGAACCTCACCCCGTGACACTGTTTTCCACGAAAATCACCATTAGAAAACTTGTGTTGATGTAGGGGACAATTATTTGTTCATGTCTTATTTAACGATCTTCGTTGTTTTATGATTGTCCGCTTGTTATCAATATTACGCGAGGATATCAGACCGCACAAACATGGTAGATCCTCTTCCCCTTTTATTGTTGATCTTTATTATGGCCTAAAACTAAGGCAACGCGGTGCTGTTGCACTGCGCAGGGATGAAGAGGACTGCGGCCGGAGCAGGCTGCAACAGAGGAGTACGGCGCCATCGAGCCGCGCCGATGAGACCAAAGGAAGTCGTGGCCAGGAGCGGGATGCGGCAGAGGGGTGTGGCGCCGTCATGTCGTGCCGGTCAGAAAGAGGGTCCATGATCGGTGCAGGCCACGACGGAGGGGCGCGGTGCCGTCGCGTCGCACCGGTCGGACAGAAGCCACGACCTAAGGCCGTGGTGGTTTTACAAAGGGGAGGCCGGATGAGCTGGCCGCCGGCGCCACCTGGAGGCAGGAACCGAAGACTCTCATTTTACAAAGGCAGGCCATTAAGGCCGCTCGTTTTAGAAATCAGGGGAGATGCCCCCCCCCCCCCTTCGCCCTCGGCTCAACCGAGAGCCGAGCCGAACTGCGGCCGGATTCTGGGGCGAGCTACAGGCCGTGCGGGACGGGCCACCCGTGCCGAGCTCGGCCACCCGCACTGGGCCGGGCCGCCAGTGGCGGGGCGGGCCATGCCAGCCGGTCTAGGCCACGCCTAATTGGGCTAGACCTGGATCTGGGTCGGGTCGACCCAGTTCGCACTGACCCATGGGGTTTCGGGCTGGGTCAGACTGGGCCTGAACCCCCTATTCTATGACAGATTCGTTCAAATGCCCATAACATGGGCTAGGGACCTCCGATCGACACACCATTATTTGCGTTGGGATACCTGGATCGAGATGGTCATTTTGGTATATTTGTGTCATGATTTCGGTAAAGTTTGGGTACGTACGGGTTGGTTCGAACTCGATACCAACCGGGCATTTGGAGAGAAAATGCCTAAAACATAATGATCGAACGTCCAAATGACATGTCGTCGATCATGTTGAATTACTCTTAGAGAGATAGTTCTTTCTTCTTACTCCACTCGAGTTTTGGAAACTGTTGGAGTACGACCATGTTGGTTTTAAATTAAAAACCATACGGGTCACTGGGACGAAAAATCCAATAACTCTCAGACCGGGCGTCCGATAGATGCACCGTCTGTCTCATTGAGTTCCTATAAATGATATGGAACTTGGTGATACATCAAATCTGGACATTTTTAGTGTTGATCTATCGAACCCTTGTCTCGTGGAGAAGATCCTCCTGGAATCGAGCGTGCTGTGTGCGGGAACCCTAGAGATGGCTGCGACTTCGATGACGATGACAACTGTACTTGGATCCTACGTGGGTTTGGCAGCGAGGAAGAATATACATGGATCCTCCATGGGTTCGGTAGTGATGATGACTATACTTGGATCCTATGTGGGTTCGGTAGTGATGGTTTCTGTACTTGGATCCTACGTGGTTCCGACATCGATGACTTCTGTACTTGGATCCTACGTGGGTTCGGCAGGGTAGATGATTCAGAGGCTACATCAATCATCTCCACTCCTCTTCTTGAATAGTATACCTATGTGAGAGGATTCTTGACTTCAATCTATATCATCGATATGGTTGAAATGCTATCCTGTTGGGATTGGGTGGTGCTTTCTTGTGTGGATTGGGTTGTACTTTCCTGTGTTGACTGGGTTGAACATGGGCTCGGAAGTTGGAGCTGAACTGAAATTGATGACTTAGGTATATGTATGGGAATATACCTAAGTAGAGTTCATTTATACTATGTGTTTTTATCTTTCCTTTGTGGTTTATCCTTTGTGTATTCAGGGATACCTACGGGGGGTCTCGGGGTACCTACTGAATATTGTATACTCACCCATGCACGGGCTATGTCCGTACTACGTTGTATTGATTGAAGACGATAGAAAACACTGATCGTGGTTGATGTTTGTGGATCATGACGGTAGCTGGAGGTGGACATTCAAGTGGGACATACATGGATCAAATGGACAGTCCCGAGGAGCCAACGAGACTATCTGTACCCACCCTTCAGGTGGGATTTCAAGAGGATGACTCGGTGTTGCTGCTTTACTTTTCAGCTGCTATACATTCATTTCGGTTGTATTGTACTTTTAGTTGGGTTTGTATACTGGACCATTTACTTTTCAGCACTAACTTTTGAACACAGTTTTACATAGTGCTTACTTTACTTGAGTACTCTATTGTGTGTTGTTTACTTTATAAAGACAATGCCTTCCCTTTATCGGGATTTACGCCTTTGGTGGTACTCGCCAACCCTTGGCCTTTGGAAGGCGGGCTTGGGGTAGTCGTGACACAGGCCCTAGGAAGGGTCCAGACAAATTGGTTTCAGATGAGTCGGTTCTACCACAGAACTCATCACTCTAATAATTTCTTCTATGTGAAGCAATAGTGTTTAGGGTATTGTGTGTGGTTAACAGTCTAGGGATTCCATTGTTGGTGCGGCAGCCGACGTATCCATACACTAGGACCCTGACTTCTGATTTCTGACTCAGTGAATGAAAACATTTATTTCATGTTAGTTTCAATGTTTTCATTGTGATTAAATTGTGTCAGCTCACCAGGTATAATGTATTAACCATGGTGCACCCGTTTCTTTTCTGGATGGCCCCACGATGGCAGCCAGCTATGGTTTCAAGCTTTGGGAAAGATGACAGCCCACCAAGTGATGAGGCCTCGGTGTCGGGCCACATTAGAGTGGAGGCACCGGCAGTACCTCTACCTGCCGAGCCACCGATGCCACCTGCCCCAACAGCTAAGAGTGCACGTCGCATGAGTGCGCTGCAAGAGTTTTAGTGTAAGAGACCACCCAGGTTCCGCAGGGCGACAGACCCTCAGGCGGGTGAGGATAGGATGGAGGCTGTAGTTCGAGTCTTCAGATTGGTAGGGACACCATCAGATCTCATGGTGATCCTTACGGCGAGTCTCCTTCATGCGGAAACAGGTAGATGGTAGAGCCTGATGCTCCAAGTGCACGAGGAGTCATCTCTTATTTGGACGGACTTCAAGATCCTTTTTTGCTCGTAGTTTGTACATTCCAACCTCCATGAGGTGCGCATTCAGGAGTTACTACAACTACGATAAGGCCACATGATAGAAGCACAATACTCGGCGAGGTTTACCGATCTCTCGCGCTACTCCATGGACTTGGTTTGAGACCCAATCTTCCGGGCCCGGACCTTTGAGCAGGAACTGGGGCATGAGATCATGTCATCAATGATCTCTGACAGTATTCCAATGCAAGCAGTAGTACTGGAGTGGTCCCTTCTTGTAAAGAGCTTACTTGTTGAGCCTACACCAGCAGCAAGACCTACCGCAGGGCGACACGTAGCGGAGTCTTCTATAGCTGGTGGTAGAAATACGTCACAGAGGTCCAAGAGGACCAGGACATTAGGTGGATGACCTCAGGACACTGGTTCAGATATGCGGGCCACATGATGTAGAGCCAGTCATACGAGCAGGCAGATGAGGTAGTGGAGCTGGCCAAGCAGTGGGTGGTGGGCGACGCTTTGAGGCTCTACCACCACCACCACTAGGAGGTCCACCCTGACTGCAGGGAGCTGGCGAACAGTGGCAGGCACAGCTTCAGGCAGGGTATGCTTATGACCACGGCGCACCTGAGATGATTTGAGGTACTATTTATGTCTACTCCACCCTTTCTGTAGTTCTTATAGACACATGAGCGAGTCATTATTTCATTTCCAATGCCCTTCTTCGGAGCTCGGAGATTCCGACGAAGTCATTGGCTCGATCCTTATGGTTAGAGAATCCTATGGGAGCATACTCGACGATTACGCATTGGTTCTGGTGGTGTGAGATTACTCTAGGAGGCAAGATCATTGGCTAGGCTCTCTTTTTTGCGGCATCGAGGCCTTACACATCATCTTGGAAATGGATTAGTTATCTACGGTCCATGCTCAAATCGACTGTATTAGGTGCAAGGTGTGAGGTATCTGCACCGATGTGAGAGGTTCAACTTCAAGGGCCAGAAGGGAGCCTTTGCAGCACACGATGGACTCATGTAGAGGAGAGGTTATCCAATAACTCATCAGTTAGCTAGTCTCATCCTAGGAGCAGTTGATGTGCAGAGTCCGAGTTTTCCTGTTGTGGTGGATCAGTATGCTGATTTTTTTCCTGACGACGTTCCAGGACTACCTTCTCGCAGATAGGTAGTCTTCTATATTTAATTGTACACCGGGACATCCCTGATATCTACTCCATCATATCGGATGGCTCCTTATGAGCTTCGAGAGGTACAGGTATAGTTGGAGGACTTGCAGGGAAAGGGATTCATTCGACCCAGTGTTTCACCATGGGCTTCCTTGATTTTGTTCGCCAAGAAGGCGGACGGGAGCTTGCGACTGTGTGTCGACTACGGTCGCCTGAATCAGATGACTGTGAATAACAAGTATCCACTTCTGAGTATTGACGACCTCTTCGATCCACTCAAGGGAGCATGCTGGTTCTCGATGATAGTCCTCAAGTTAGGCTATCATCAGCTAGAGTTTCAGACGAGGATGTGCAAAATAAGGATTTCAGTTGTCGGTATGGTGACTATGAGTTCTAGTTTTTCCTTTTGGTGTAACCAATGCTCTAGCAGTGTTCATGAGTCTTATGAATAGGATCTTCTTGCCTTACCACAATCAATTCTTCGTAGTCTTCATCGACGACCTATTGATTTACTCGACTACTGAGGAGGAGCACGCCTACCACTTGTGGGTTGTAATGGACACACTCTGAGAGCACCAGCATTATGGTAAGCTCTCGAAGTGTCTGTTCTGGAGTCTATAAGTCCACTTTTTGGGACACGTCATCTGTGAGGCAGGAGTTGCATTGGACCCTGTGAAGATCGAGGTAGTGCTATCTTGTGACCCACCCAAGAGCGTGATGGAGGTGCCGAGTTTCTTAGGTTTGGCTGGGTAATATCAGATATTTTTTCCAGAAATCTCCAGAAATGTAGCACCACTCTCAGCTTTGACGAAGAAGGGGAAACCCTTCGTGTGGTCAGATAGATGTCAGCAGAGCTTCCAAGGTGTAAGACTGAGATTGACCAGTGCACCTGTCTTCAGGCTACCAGAGGAGGGCGTAGGGTACGTAGTTTACTGCGATGCATCAGGGATCAGACTCAGGTGTGTCCTGATATAGGAGCGGATAGTGATCGCATATGGATCATGACAGTTGAGGCAGCATGAGCAGAACTATGCTACCCATGACCTAGATTTATCAATAGTGGTCTTCACCCTAATGATGTGGCGACACTATCTGATGGGTGAGTGCTTTACGGTCTATTCTGACCACCAGAGTCACATGTACATCTTCTCACAGAAGGACCTGAACCTGAGACAACGGTGATGGCTCGACATCCTCCAGGACTATGACTTTGAGATTGTCTATACTCCTAGAAAGGGGAACGTAATATGAAATGCACCCAGTAGGAGGACTAGAATTCAAATACATGGAGAGGCGACAGAGCAGTTAGCCACATTGTAGATATCCTACATTGATAGAGATGGGGAAGCCTTTCTACAGCCTCTTAAAGTAACTCGTCCACTACTTCATTAGTTGAGAGAGGCACAGTATAGGGACATTGACTATGAGACGCGACATTCAGACATATCCTTAGGACATGCACATGATGGATTCTCTGTAGGAGGAGAGCACGTCATCCTTTTCAGAGGGCGTACCATGGTACAAGTTGCATTATAGGAGGAGGTGCTAAGAGAGTTTCACACTTCCCCATTAGAGGTACATCCAAGAGTAGCGAAGATGTACCAAGATCTCAGACACAACACTGGTGGCTGGGTATGAAGTAGGTTGTGCAAGAGTTCGTTTCACGATGCCTCACCTGTCAGCAGGTGAAGGTGGACCACCAGGTACCAACAGGCATAGTACAGCCCTTGGAGGTCCCAGAGTGGATGTGGGATGGGATATCTATGGATTTAGTTAAAATGCTTCCACTTACTTCAGAGGACACGACTCCATTTGGGTGATTGTCGACCGACTCACCATGTCGGCCCACTATCTACCTATCAGGGAGCAGGGCTCAGTGGAGAGATTGGGACACCTCTACATTCAGGAGATCATATGGCTTCATGGTGTGCCATCGACTGTCATTTCTGATCGAGATGCTCGCTTTACTTCCCATCTTTGCAAGGGGATTCAGGAGTCATTTGGGATACAACTACGCCTGAGCACTGCCTTTCACCCATAGACGGATGGTCAGATGGAGAGGAACATTCAGACTCTTGAGGACATGCTCAGCGCTTGTGTCCTCGACATTGGTTGTAGCTGGTAGGATCATCTTCCTTAGGGAGAGTTTTCATACAACAACAGCTACCACCCCACCATTAGGATGGCACCATATGATTCATTGTACGGCCGACCATGCATATCACCTCTATGATGGACAAACCCTGGGGAGTCAGCACTTGAAAGACCTAAGATGGTCCTAGCCCCGACAAAGAAGGTACAGATCATCCAGGAAAGGATGAGGACTGCTCAAAGTTGACAAAAGTGCTATGCTGATAGGAGGTGGAGTCTAGTAGAGTTTGAGGATGGCGACCATGTTTTTATACGGGTCTCACCTCGATGTGTATTACGAAGATTTTTCCGAGGTGGAAAGTTATCTCTGCTCTTCATCGGACCATTCCAGGTTCTCAGCAGGATAGGTGAGGTGGCTTATCGCCTTGCTCTTCCACCTCAGTTGCACTGGGTGCACGATGTCTTCCATATATTTCAGCTGAGGAGATACGTACACGACCCGATGCATATCATTGATCACAGAGAGCTGGACATCAATGACGGGGTTACTTTTGTAGAGGTCCCGGTGGAGATCGAGAATCGACAGGAGCGGGTCATATGTGGATGGTCGATTCCTCTAGCGCACATCATATGGAAGCATGGGAACCTCCAGGAGAGAACATGGGAGCGGGAGGCTCAGATGCGTGCACAATACACTCATTTGTTTCCCTAGTTTATGATGTATCTTTACAGGGACGTAAAGCACTGACGTGGGAGTAATGTAAAGACCCGTAAATTTCAAGGAAATTTTTTTATTAAATACTTTGGGATTTAACAAGTACGCAGTTTCTAACGAAACCTAATTCTGAGGCCCAGTGTGTCCAGAATCAAATTCTGAAGTTTAGCTCGGGTACATTCAATGAACGAACGAGCGAGTTTTCTATCATTTGAATCATTGCATGGAATTGAAATCTTAGGGCACCGATGGAACTGTAGCACCAATATTTTCTTACGATGACCCTTACCGAAGGTTTGTTTGCTTGGGAGGAGTTATAAAAAATTGTGGATTAAATGAAAAGTGAAAATAAAATTTTGTTACAATTTTATTTCCTTTACTAAGTGGTTATATCCAAAGTATGAGAGTTGCGGTAGGACCCACTAGTTACTAACTACTCTTGAGAGGATAAAGGTGAGGTGGTGCCCACATGAGCCCCCATCATTTCACATTCCCAATAACCCCTTAAAATTCCATTAAACCTCCCTTGTTTTTATTTATGTGGCTTCTCCACTTCCACATAAATAATGACAACATATCACTAAATTAATTAGACAACTCATGGTTTAATTAATTAAGTGAATTCAATTTTGTAATTTGAGTTTTTGAATATCATGGAAAAATAATAAAATAAGGGAAGGAATTATTTTATTTGGTTAGTTCTTGGTTGTGTTAGAGAATTTGGGGAGAGAGAGCTCTTTTCTCTTTTTGAAGAGCATAATCCTCAACGGAGAAAGACAACACTTCGTTAAGGATCATCGAATAGCCAACCCTGTTTCTTCTGTCTTCTTCTTCCTCCTTGAAAAATTAGGAGGCACCGATGTGGAAACTATCCAATGATGTCACACCATATAATCTTCTCTCTGTGAAAAAGGGTGACGTTGCTTCCTCATCAGATGCTCTCCATCGATGTCTACAGAACCTCACCCCGTGACGTTGTTTTCCGCAATGCTCACCATTCGACAATTGTGCTGAGGTAGGGGTTAATTCTTTGTTCAATTGTTATTTAACGATATTCATTGTTTAATGATTGGCCGCTTGTTATCAATATAATGGGAGGAGATCAGACCGTACAAATACGGTTGATCCTCTACCCATTTTATTATTGATCTTCATTGTGGATTGAAACAGAGGCAACATGGTGATGTTACACATCACGGGAACGAAGAGGACTGTGGATGGAGCGGGCCATGGTGGATGAGAGTGGCACCATCACGCCTCTCCGGTGAGACAAAAAGAAGCCACGACCAGGAGCGGGCCACGTCGGAGGGGCGTGGTGACGTCGTGCCACGCCACAACACTAAGGGGCCGTGACTGGGGGCGGGCCGCGACAGAGGGGCAGAGCGCCATCGTGCTGTGCCATAGAACCAAAGGGTCGAGGCTGGGGCGGTCCATGGCAGAGGGGTGCAGCATTATTGTGCCGCTCCGATGGGACAGAAGTCACGGCGGTCTTCCAAAGGGGCGAACGGCTCAGACGGCCGCCGACTCGACCTAGAGGCCGGACCCGAAGGGTCCTGCGGGTACAAAGGCTATCCATTAAGGCTGGCCGTTTCAGAAATCACGGGGGAAGTGCCCCACCCCCTTAACACTTCGCTCGGCCGAGAGCCGAGCCAAACCGCGACCGGCTTCTAAGTCGGGTCGTAGGCCGTGCGGGTCAGGCTGCCCATGCCGGGTTGGCCCACCCGCACTGGAACGGGTCGCCAGCGCCGAGCTGGGCCACGCCAGCAAGGATGGTCCACACCCAATTGGGCTAGTCCCAGACCCGGTTCAGGTTGACCCGGTTTGGGTCGACCCAGGGGGTATCGGGCCAGGTCGGACCGGGCCCGAGTCCCTATACTCGGATAGATTCGTTCAAACGCCCATAACGTGGGCTACAGACCTTCAATCGATGCACCGTCACTTGCATTGGGATCCTTGGATCAAGATGGTCATTTTGGTATATTACACTCAATATTTAGATAATGATTGGGTATTTTCAGGTTGGTTCAAACTCGAAACCAACCAGGCCTATAGAGTAGAAACACCTAAAACTGAAGGACCGGATGTCCGAATTACGTGTTGTCGATCACGTTGAATTTCTCATAGTGAGATGGTTTTTTTGGATAACTCCATTCGAGGATTCGTCACAGCTATTGTATGGTCGGGTTAGTTTTAACTTAAAAATCAACCGGGCCCCTGGGACGAAAAAGCCAATAACTCTCAAACCGGGCGACTGAATGACGCACCGTCTGTCGCGTTGAGTTCCTATTGAATAGACAGAACTTGGTGATACATCAAATCTTGAATACATGAAAGTCAATTTATCAAAGCCTTGTCTCATGGAGCGAACCCTCTCGGAATGGATCGGGCTGTGTGCGAGAACCCTAGAGCTGGCTGCCACTGCGACGATGATGACGACTGTACTTGGATCCTATGTGGGTTCGGCAGCGAGGACGACTATACGTGGATACAATGTGGCTTCAGCAGCTATGAAAATAGTACATGGATCCTACGTGGTTTCGGCAGCGATAGTTACTATACTTGGATCCTACGTGGGTCCGGCAGTGATGACTTCTGTACTTGGATCCTATGTTGGTTCGGTAGGGGAGATGATTCAGAGGCTACATCTATCATCTCCACTCCAATTCGTGTGTAGTATTCCCATGTGAGATGAGTCTGGACTTCAATCTATATAATCGATATGATTTACTTGCTATCCTATGTTGATTGGGTTGTGATTTCCTATGTGGGTTGGGTTTTACTTTCCTGTGTGGACTGGGATGAACATGGGATCAAAAGTTAGAGCTGAAGTAGAATAGATGACTTAGGTATATGTATGGGAATATACCTAAGTAGAGTTTTTTGATAATACGTGTTTGTATCTTTTCATTTTGGTTTATCCTTTGTGGATTTTGGGAGACCAATAGGGGGTCTCAAGATACCTACTGAGAATCGTATACTCACCCATTCACGGGCTATGCCCGCACTACATTGTGTTGGTTGCAGACGACGAAAAACGCTGATCGTGATTGAGGCTTGTGGAGCAGAACGATACCCGAAGGTGGACTATCAGGCGGGACATGCTCAGAGCGGATGGACGGACCCGAGGAGCCGACGAGACTATCTTTACCCAGCCTTCAGGTGGGATTTCTAGAGGGTGAATCTGTGTTGATGCTTTAATTTTCAGCTGCTGTACTTTATTTTTAGTTGTACTATACATTCAGTTGGGTTTGTATACTGGCCCAATTACTTTTCAATACTTACTTTTGTACTCAGTTTTATTTAGTTCTTACATAACATGTGTACTCTATTGTGTGTTGTTTACTTTATAAAGGCAATTCCTTATATTTATCGGGATATATGCCTTTGGTGCTAGTTGCCAGCCCCTGTCCTATAGAAGGCGGGCTTGGGGTAGTCACGACACGGGTCTAAGGATGGGTCGTGACATAATGTAGCTAACCTAATAGGCTATTCATGTCTAATAGGGGATAAAAGTAATGATAAATCTAAATGTAGGCTATAATGAAAAGGATTATTTTGAAAAGGGGGATTAAACCAAATAGATGCCTCAATCATTTGAAACACATGTACCCCAAACCCTCAAGTTTTGAAAGAAATAAATTAAATTCTGGTTTAAGCAAGCATTGTCTGGTTCTCTCATGAAATGAAGTGAATGAAATGAATATAACAAAAATGGTTCAAAAGCCTCACAGGAAAATGATTTCAAAGATATAAAAAGTGAAATATGGCATGGGATTCAAAAATCAGTGTACTTTTCATAAAATTACAAAAGATTCGAACTCGAAACATAGTCATTTTAGCATTCATTTATGCTCAGTTTCATTTAATAGATTGGTTCCCACATAGAAATGGGTTTCAAAAATGGTAATAATTATCATTTCACCTCAAAAGATTCAAAAAACACACAAAAAAACAGAAAAATAAACACACTAAAATTTGAAAATACACAATTTTTAAATATTTTTTATGAAAAACAAACACAAAATGAAAATCCTAAACTACCAAGGTTATCTACACCACAACTAAATCATTTAGTGTCCTCAATGCATTCAAGTGTATTTTACATGTAAGACAATTTTCAAATGAATCACAACAAAAAGAATGTGTGAAGGAGTGGTATAACCTGATGGCTCTTACTGATAAACAGGTTAGAGGAGCGGGATCTCCTCCACTGGTTCTAATTGCAAGACCCCATGGAATTTCTTCATCCTATTACCATTCACAGTGAATGGATCCTGCTCTCCATCTTTCACAATCTGCACAGCCCCGAAATGATATACATGAGTAACTATAAATGAACCCTCTCATCTAGAATGAAGTTTACCTGGCATTATCATGAGTTTGGAACTGAATAGCAACAATTTACCTCAAGGATGGAATTCTTTCAGTTGGATCAACATGTCATGATCCACTCTTGTTCTCTCTTTGTAAATCTTTGAATTTTCAGATTTCCTCTCTTCAAATTTCTCCTTCCCATGTAACTGCCACATTTTATCTTTTCTAAAACTGCTATGATCTAGATTCATCTTCCTCACAGCCCAATACATCTTATGCTCCAGTTCCACAGGTAGGTGACAAATTTTCCCATAAATCAGCCTATATGGACTCATTCCAATATGTGTTTTGATGGCTATCCTATAATCCCATAATATATCTTCCAACCATTGGACCAATCCTTCATGTTTGGATTAACAGTCTTTTCCAAAATTCTTTTGATTTCTCTGTTGGAAGCATCAACTTTCCCATTAATCTGTGGATGAAAGGGAGTTGATGTTTTATGGTGTACCCCATACTTTTCAGCACAGTATCCATTCTCCAATTGCAAAAGTGAGTCCCCTGATAACTGATGATTTCTCTGGGCACTCCAAACCTACAAAATATGTTAGACCTAGATAAATCACAAAAAACAATAGCATCATCAGTCCTTGTGGCTTTTTCTTCCACCAATATGGATACATAATCAACTGCAAGAAAGATATTAGAATTTTCAAATGACATTGGGAAAGGTCCCATAAAATCTATCCCCCAGACATCAAAAATGTCACAAAAAAGTCAATGCCTTTTGGGGAATTTCATGTTTATATGAAATATTTCTTAACACCTGATATTTTTCTCATATTTTTCAAAATTCATGAGTATATTTAAAAATAGCGGGCCAATAAATTCCATATTCTAAAACCATCCTTACTGTCCGTTGAGTTCCAATGTGGCCTCCATAAGAAAAAGTGTGACAAAAATCAATGATTTATTTAACTTCACTTTCAGGTAAACATCATCTTATTACTTGATCATTGAAAATCTTCCAATGTAATGGATAATCCCAAATTTAATACCTAGATTCAGCTATCAGTTTTTGAATATGGTGAGAATTGAAAAGATATGACCCCTGAGATGTTTCCAGAAAATTGACTATGTTAGCATACCCAGGCACATATCCTAAAATCAAGTGCAACTGCTCTCCTGGAATTTGATCATTTAGTGGGTCTCTTTCTGGAACTTCAATTTCAACAGTGATTGGCAGTCTACATAAGTGATCATCCACTTGGTTCTCAGATCCCATCTTATCCTTGATTTTTATAATGAACTTCTACTGCAATATCATCCATCTCACTAACATTGGTTTAGCATCAGCTTTCTTTATCAAGTACCTCAATGATGCATGATCAGAAAACCATGTGATTTTAGTTCCATGAATATATGATCTGGATATTTCTATAGAAAAAAACTGTTAAGAACTCTTTTTTGTGGTTGTTTAATTGACTTGGGATGCATCTAAAGATCACCAGGCATATGAAATGACTTGTGTTCTTCCCTCAATTCGCTGAGAAATGACTGCTCCAAGTTCTTGGTTGGAGGCTTCACAAAGTAGCTCAAATGGTTCTTCCATATTTCGAAGCTGCATCATGGGTGGTGAAATCAATCTCTTCATCAACTCATCAATGGATTCCCTACATGAACCATTGAAATAAAAATCAGAATCATTCAAATGTAATCTATAGAGAGGGACATAAATCTTACTGAAATCTCTGATAAACCTCCTGTATAATCCTACATGTCCTAAAAATGGTCTAACATGTTTGACACAAGTAGGGTAAGGCAATGAATTTATCACATCAATTTTTTATTTATCCACTTCAATTCCATTTTTGGAAATGACATGACCAAGTAAAATTCCACTTTGACCCATGAAATGAAACTTTTAAAAATTTAAAACAATATTTTTTTTTCAATGTAGGATTTCAAAACATTTTCCATATTTTTCATACAATGATCAAAAGAATCTCCAAAAACTGTGAAATCATCTAATAAAACATCTCAGAAATTTTCAATGTGATTAGAAAATATACTCACCATGCATCTCTATAATGTACCTAGAGCATTATATAATCCAAATGGCATTCTTTTATATGAAAAAAATACCAAAAGGGCATATAAATGTCATCTACTCTTGGTCCTCGGGAGCAATGGGTACCTGAAAGTAACCAGATTCTTCAATTGGTTCTGTACCAACTTCATGGGAAAGTGAAAAGTGGGAGTGATCAGATGATGGGTGCCTCATGGATTCAAAAATATTGAAGTGAACCGTGCTCTCTCCAAACTCCGTGGTGAGTTTTCCTTCATGCACGTTGATATTCATCCTTACAGTTTTCAGGAATGGTCTCCCAAGGATGTTGGGAGATTGGGTTGGTGCTCGGTCTTCCTACATTGCAAGGGCATAAAAGTCTGATGGAAATATTAATATTCTCACTCCTATAAGTACATATTCAATGACTCCAACTAGGAAAACAATGGATCTATTTTCTAATTGTACCACCACCCGTGTTGGTTTTACTTCTCCGATCGGCAAAAATGAAAACACTGAGTAAGTCATCACATTTATCGAAGCTCTAAGATCACATAATTCATTAGTAAAATTTAAAGAACCGAGAGTGCAGGGAATATATAAAGTCCCTGGATCTTGACATTTTTTGTGGTATCAGTGGTGTGATCAATGCTGAGATGCTTCTTCCTATGTTTATTCTTTCATTTCCATTCATCATGCTTCTTTTAGTAAATATCTCCTTTAGAAAATTTTTATATTTTGGGATTTTTCTGATTGCATCCAGTAGTGGGATGTTCATATGAACTTTTCAGAATGTGTCTTGAATTTCCCTTTGAAGTCATTCTTCTTCACCCTTATTTTACTCATCCAATGCTGAAGGGAATGGTGCTGGGATATCCTTTTTATGTTTTTTTTAAAAGGTGTTTCTATTCTTTTTTTTTCGAAACCTTGTTATTTCTTCTTTTTTTGTCAACTCCATCTTTTGGTTGGACAAGAGGAGCTTCAGAAGATTCCCAAGAATCATCATCCTAATTTTTTTCTGGTGGTGTGAGCATCTTCCTGCTTTGGGTGGTTATTGCACTAAAATTATCCTTTGTATTGGGAATTTTTTGTAAGGGATGTTTACCAGGGTTCTTGGTGAGTGCATCTGTAATGCTTGTAAATTGATCAGCTAGCTTGTCCATTTTATCTTCTAATCCCGCAACTATAGTCTTCACCTGTTGATCTTCAGTTGTTGGTGCACATGTGGATGGTTTCTCATAACTCTACTGTTATAAAGGTGGAGGTTGGAATGGTTTTTGTATTTGGAAGGGCTGCTTATAAGGTTGTTGGAATGCTATCGGGTAATGATATTGCTTCTGAAAAGGTGCTCTAGCTTGGTTCTGTTGTAACCCATAACATTGTTGGGTTTACAGTTGGTATTTCCTTTATTGAGAGGCTGCATCACAACTTTCTATCCCTTGCACTTTTGGACATTGATCAATGTAATGAGAATTAGAAGAGCATAAACCACATACCTGATTCTGTCCTTATTGTTCCTTCGCATGGTTCACAGCTATTTGTCACACTAAACTAGTGAGTTCAGCCATTTAATTTATAATTAAATATACTAAATCAGATGTTCTTAACACATGGATTCCTTTGGAGATCGTACCCCTGGTGGCTACCTACTGTGAATTTTGTGCAATCTTTTCAATCAGAACTCAGATATATGTAGGTGATTTGTCAATGAGGGCTCCCACCGTTGATGCATCTAGTAGATTCATATCATTGTCAAGTAATACTGGGTAGAAGCATGCAATAAATTGGTCCTCTTCTATTTCTTGGCGTGGGAAACATGCACAATGCTTCATGAAACGTTCCCAGTAATCGTAGAGTGTTTCTCCAGTTGATTAATGGATGAAATAGATCTTATTTTTTATTGTAGTACACCTGGATGTTGGGAAAAATCTTTATAAGAGGCATTTTTTTATATCTTCCCATTCACTGATCTCTCCCGTTTGCAGATTGTACAACCATTCCTTCGCTGCTCCGTCTAGTGAGAAGGGGAATGCCCTCCACTTCACATTATCTTCCATGACTGCTCGAGGTTTGAATATGGAGAAAACATTGTTGAATTCATGAATATGTTGATTCGTGTCTTCACCTGCAAGACCATGAAATTTAGGAAGCACTAAGATCATGTTAATTCGTAATTCAAAATCATTTTCTAAAGCAGGAATTTCAAGTTGATGATTTCGATTGACAAATTGGGGTGCACAGATGTCGTGCAGGGTTCGGTTGGGATTTACAACCATTATTATAGGTTCAAAATCTTAACTCAAGGTATCACATGAATCGGAGGGATTGATTTCTTCGAAATATTTTGGAAGATTTTGATAAATCAATATGGTCATTGTGCGCTCAATTTCTAGACCTAATTCCAAAAAATTTCTATTTGAAATACGTATCATTGAAAAGAGATTTTTTTTTTAAAAAAAGTTTTAACACAGAACCTCCACTGCAAAGATGCCAAGTTTGATGCACGCCTATCATAGGGTGTGGCAAAATAATTATTTCCTAAGTTAAAATGTAGTAATTTGGTTGACCTAGGATGTCTCTTAAAGAGGAGTGCACAAAAAATGGGTTGTCACTTTAAAACGGGGGTAAAAATGTGGTGTTTTTTAAAAGAAATTTGAAATTAAAATGATTGAAAAACTATGATATTAAAAAGGGTGATTAGGTTGAGGTCGGTTTCCAAATTTTAATTCTATCATTGTTCAATTTAATTCAACCTCATATTCTTTGTTTATTATAGTGAGTTCCCACAATTGTTTCCTCTCACTTCCTTGGTGAAATTATGAATGTGAGAGAAAACCTTACCATGATCTCAGTTCGGTCAAATCTCCTTCCATGTGAAAAATATTTTTATTGAATATCCTTAATTGACATGGGAAACACCCAATCGGGTCTTGATTATCCTAATCAATCAAGAACATTCACTTCCCCTTTTACACATAATGAAGATCATCGAGTACTTCACCACTAATTCCTAGTTTATTCCATCATATATAAGCTAGAAATTAGTAGGGGGAGATAATGATTATTTTACCAGTACGAAAATAAATTACGGATTTAAAATTCATGAATGATCACACTTGATAATAAAATCTTCTATATTAAATTGAAAACAACTTTGAAGATGAATGAAATTTATTCAATTGAGTCCAAGAACTCAAGTGTTACAATGTTGAAAACCAAACCTTCCCCAATCACTTCAAATGATTACCCAACCATGGTAAGGGTAATCGAGATTAATGGGGAATAATAAGGCATTACAAAAATTCTTAAAATAAAGTAAATAAAAGAGAATGCTTAGATTATCTCCTCCTTGGTGTCCCAGAAGTAATGGTATGGAAAATGGTATGTTTTGAGAGGATGAAGCTCTCACCCTTTTATAGCAAGAATTTGTACCCCGAATTATGACGCGTTTTAGCCCCATTAAATTAATTTTTGACGCATTTATTCCTTCTTTAATGTTGTTCATAATTATCATGGCCATGTCCCCAAAAATTTTCATCTAATTTTGACATGTATTCCGAGAGTTATAGTCATTTTACTCTGAAAATTTATTTTGTCTAGTCAGAATCTCCAAATCGAAATCCTATGGATTAGGGTTATTTAATTACCCCTTAAAAGACAATTCACACGGCCTTTCCTTCATTAAAGATGCTCCCCAAATCCTTTCGCGTCTCCCCACCGAATATCACATCATTTTGGCCTACCATGAATGATTTATCGATCCTAGAACAAAATTTGGAAGAACTGTGAACAGTTTTCATACTCCCACTTGTGAGCTTCATTTGAGCTTCCATATTGCCGATTCATCTTTTAGTCCAAAAATTGTAAATGACGACCTGGATGTGTAGAATCTAGAAAAAAGGAATTTGCCAATTTGGAAAAGTGTAAATATGTTATGGCTAAACTACTGAAATAATTTAATATAGTTAAAATCTGAAATGGCCCATTTTTACTGTTCATCTCAAAACAACACCAATATCATAAAAATGAAGCATTTCATCTTAGAGTAAAAATTTTATGGTTTTAAAAAAGTTAAATTCAATTTTTATTTAATTGAAAATAATTTCTATATCATTATTCATGGCACGAGCCCCTATGGGAAGGGTAGTGAAAGTCCACGTCAGAACCATAATGGTTTAGATTTTTTGGAGACTAGATAAATAAACATATTATTTAGATACATTCTTAATCACCTCTCATAATTTTCTTCTGACTTTATACCCTTATTGACATACCGTACATAAAAACTTATTCATTAGTAGGGAAATGAAACATAAAAGTGGGTTAGATAAAATTATAAGTTAGGGTAAACATGGGAGACATCATTCGACGATCATATGAAAAAGATATAAACCTATGGTTATAAAGTCATTACAATAACTTACAAAGTTATTGTCCAATATCTCATAGATTATAAGAATGATTCATTGAATAGTACTTTATCAGGTCAAAATACCTAAATCATACGTGTGAGAAATCATCATAAATTAATCTGAACCGTATGCTAAAATCAAAAGCATAAAATATTTTCATAAGAGTGTGGCACCATCATTCGTATATAAACCATTTAATATGTCAATGTTAACTATTGAGAAAATATAATCACAGTACATCAAGAATCAAAACCTATTTCACACATCACAAATGATTAAGAATCGTCACTTGTTTCCCATAATGGATTAGACAACCCTTATATTTTCTAATAGTGGATCAATCACATCGACTTGTTTCCCATAATTATCTCATTAGATGTAATATGTTTCAAAATAAATTGGATGGCTATATGATTCCAATACCACCCACAAAATAATGAAAACCATACATTTATTTTCCATATTATCATATAAAATTCATCACATCATCATAACACCACCGATGGAATGGAAATAGGCATTGTAAAAAATTTATCATTTCATCATTACCCATGGAAAATAAATGTGTTTCATAAATAATATCATTATCATTATCATAAACCATAAAGGGAAATAATAAGAATAGTATCATGGGATCATATCCCTAGTGAATAATAATTATCATCAATGATGTTATCATATATGAAAATTTCATTAAAATAGAACTTGATCATCTCTTGAGGAAAATATCCTTTTTCATTATGAAATCACTTCTTTAAAATATAAAATCATTATAAATATTATGAAAAGTGTTTTCTTTGAAAATAATCATGGAGACTTATAAAGTAAGCTTCAATGAATTGTGTGGTCAAGATAGTGGTAATGCCTATTCATGCTATGGAAGTAAAAAAAACATTTCTTTCACATTTTTGGTAAATTGTCAAAAGTACCTCATTCAGAAAAAATCATGAAGATTCATTTGAAACAATTTTTTGGCACCCTTGTTTTAATGATCAAAAATCTTGTTTATTATGATATTAATGAGTTTTATGTTTTATGAAAAAAATTATAATATAAGGTAGATTTGTACGAAATTTGTCTATGTATGAGAATGACTCGTCATTGAGGATGAGTCACCACCATGTCTGACTCACTATTAAGGATGAGCCCCCACTAGGATGAATCACCATTGAAGTCGAGTCACTACTAAGTATGACAAAAAATTGGAGATAACTTACAAAAAATATAGAATTTTGGCTATGTACTAGAATCAACCATCATTAGCTATGAATCACTGCTAAAGGATGATTCATCGTTGAACATGAAAATTAAGAAATGGTTGGATAAATTTACCCTTAGTGATGAGCCACTGCCAAAATGAAAAATTTGTATAAGTGTCCAAATAACCAATCACCAAGATGATTCTCCAATAGTCTGACGCACCACTAGCCTATGTCCCCACTAGAGAATGTCTCACAACATACCAGAGTCACCGCTAGAGCCTGACTCACCACGAGCCAGAGTCACCATTAGGTTGATTCACCGATAGGGACTATATCTCCTATCAGAAGAGTAATCACCACTATTTTATTTATTCTCAATTAACTATTTTTAATTCCTAGATTATGTAATTTAATTATAAATCTTATTTATATTATTTTTATTAATTTATTTGTAGAGATTAAATAATGAATGTGTCATACTTAATCACAAGGATGCATGATATCCAGATGATTATTCTTCACATGAAAACTCCTACATGCTAACGTTAAAAGTAGTGACAGACTACATCTTGTATTAAGAGAGAGATAAAATCTTCATTGAATGAACAGAGAACTGAGATACCCACAGAGATCCAGAGATGAACATTATAATATTAAGAGAAGAACATTGTGCCTAACACAATGAATCGTTACTAGTGATACAATATAGAAGAATTGAATCACATTGAACTCTCATAATACATCATATAATGAGAAAAATATCGTATATGACACTCTATTTTACTTTGGTTTTCAGAAACTTGATTGGGTCCTCAGTTCAAAATACATTCAAAGAGTCATGATTTACATAGACTACCATATAATAAAACACCATCTCTTGTAAATAATTTATTTTATTATTTTTTTATTATCTTTTAAATTATGGGCTATATATGAATACTCTATTTGTTAAATGAACATTATATCCAACACTTAAACTAGAAGATACTTGATATTTTCTATACTCTATTTAATTTTTTTTCCTACATTGTTGTGGTAGAGGTCTGTTTGTAACCTGTATGTTTTTTACTCCCATGGGTATTATGGAAGAGTTCATGTGTGACCTAGAATTTTTTTTATTATTGTACACTTGATCTTGGTTTTGTATCATAGATTATATTCATATAATATTCCAGAAAAAAAATTATTTCCAATTAGAGAGGATTAGGTCTCAACTTGGGACTGAGCCTATAGTATTTTTTTCTATGGTGTGTATTTTTTGTCTTATTTCTATTCGTTAAAACTGAATCTATTATAACCTACAAAAAACCACTAATTTTATAGTTAACCTTAATTAGTGTTTGTATAATACTTTTATTGGTTAAATTTGTTCCAAATTTAATGTATTATAATATATTTTTTGTTTGATACCTAATAAATCATTGAGAATTATTTACAAATATAAAATGTTTTTATCAATATGCTATTTTTTAACTACATTGTTCATAATAAATTAAGGGATTTTATTTAAACCTATTTTTAATAGATATTTTTATTGGTGGCTCAATTAACCATCCCTCTTGAGATACTATCTCTAACCAAAATTTCGAATAAGATGATTTTCAAAACTTTTTAACTTGGATTTTAGTTTCTTTAAAGAACTTAAATTTGTAATAGTTTTAAATTTATCTCATTAAAAGGATAACAGAAAGAAGTTTCTGGTACCAATACAACTCATTTCATTATTTCAATAATTATTCTCAGTGGAAAATCAATATTAAAAAGCACATTAAAAATATGGGATTTGAAATTTGGTCTGCTATTGATGATAGATATGAGTGACCTTAGACTCTTAGAAAATATTGGGAAGATACTACTAATCTTTTTTATAATAAAAATTTTAACGAAATAATTTTTTTTACCATGACATAGATGATGTAGAATTTAATGTAATATCTTCTTGTAAAAATTCCATTTTATATTTGGGATCCATTATTTATTTCACATTAATGAACTAAAAATATTAATGAAATGGGATTGAATACCTATACAATTAAACATGGTTATTTTATGATAAAACATAATGAGTTAATTTATGATATGTATTTCCGGTTCAATGAGATAGTCAATACAATGAACTCCCAAAAAAAATTTATTTCTTACTAATTATTATATTATGATACTTTTTTGATGCCATCCTGAAAAATGGAGGGGGACATTAGTGTCAATCAGAGAATCATGTGATATTAGAAAAATTCTAGTGAAGGAATTTATTGGAATGTTGATGATGTATGATGAAGAGATTAATGTAAATAGATAAGATGATGGTGAACCCAAACGAAAATCCATAGCTTTCAATATTATTACATCCAAACCAAACGAGAAATAAAAGGTCCAAGTTTTATATTATAGTGAGGATGAATCAAAACTATATTGTGTTGAGGAGATGACCCATATGGGAAAAATATATAAAGTGTTCTAGAAGAATATTTTTTTTGAAATCCTAGTTACAAAGGAAGCTATAATAGAAAAGAAAACTGAAAGAATGATTGAAATCATGATGATAATAAAAATAATATAACATGTTATGAATGTATGTGAAAAAGACATGTTGTAGAAGATTTTTTAAAATATAAATATAAAAATAAATATGAGGACAAGGAAAAAATGTTTAGGAAATTCATGAAAGCAACATGGAGTACCATTGAGGATAGCTCCAGTGTCTCTGACCCAACTCAAGAAGAAAAACCTGAAAGAGCGAACATGTTATTTATGAAAAATGTCTATGAGGTACCTACTATATCTACTACTTTATCATTTTTTAATTATGATAACTCTGAATTTGAACACAATGAAGATGATATGTCTCAAGATGAAATGTTTGAATACTGTATAATTTTAGAGGACACTTTTAATGAATTTATGATAAATATAAATTCCAAAGTAAAAAGCATGTTCAATCTGCTCGTTTTAAAAATGATCTTACAATAGAGAAAGATAAAAATTCATAATTACATAAGGAGAATAATGATCTTAAATTTCACAATAAAAACTAATGAAGGGCATAGAAAACCTTACCAATAGAGGAGAAAATATTAAACATAATCTATGTAAATGGATTTCTCCAAATTATTTTACATGTCTAGTATACTGACCTTGATAGAGAAGTATAGTTAAGATCTCATTTTTACCTATATATAAATATAAAATATCTACTACTAGTTATTATTCTAAAGGACCTAAATATAATTTTATTAAAAAATGATTATAATATGTTTACAGGAAACCCATTAAGAAAACGTGGGTTCATTAATATTTAATTTTTATCACATCTAGAACCAATAAAAATCTGGGTACCAAAGTAATAGTTGGTATAAACTTGTTTTGTAGGAATTATGCTTGAAGAGATCCTTTAGAAGTCTATTTTACTTAGAAAAAATATTTTCCTGGATTATGATTGTAGACTACTCTAGCATGAATATCCTCATAAAGTGTGTTAGTGGTCATTTCAAATTTTTGAGATAATTCTAAATTAATGATCATTGGACTTAATCAAATTAGTAACACTGGTTTGGATTTAATTTTAAATTTACTTCTTGTTGATGGTCTGAAATTTAATTTTTATAGAATCACACAATTCATTGATGATGTATTTCATGTCAAGTTTTAAAACAATGAATGTAATGTTTTAAATTCTAAAAATGATTAAAGAGTTACTACTATAAGGAATGATAATGTTTTTACTATTAATATTGATTCACTGATTTCTTAAAATGTTTCCTTTTTGAGTTTCTTTCATAAAGAATCATGGATTTGGAATAATAGACAAGGTCAATATAATATTCACTCACTTAAAAATAATATTAGTAATGTTTTAGTCAAGGATCTAACAAATCATGACTTCCAAAATTATAATGTTTGTAACCCCTATCAAAAAGGAAACAAACAAGATTCATTATAAATAATAGAAATAAATTTAAAATTCTAAACCTCTTTAGTTTTTTCGTACGTATTTATTTGTACCATCTATAGTTTCTAGTATAAATGGAAAAAACTCTGTTTATTTACTTATATATTAATTTTCATGGTATAATTGGGTATTCTTTTTAGATCAATAAAGTGAATATTTCTCTTATTTTACAAATTATCAATATTATTAGAAAACTTATCTGGACTAAAAAATAATTCCTTATGAAGTGACCATGAATTTGAGTTTAAAAAACTATAATTTGATTCATTTTTCCCACAAAATGGCTATAGTAATAACTTCAATGCCCTTAGGACCCCATAACAATGTGATATTTTATATAGAAGAAATAGAACACTTCAATAGATAGCTTAGACTATGATTAATGAATTTGAATTACCTATCTAATTTTGGGAAGAGGCAATGAATAAAGACTACAATACAAAAAATAGACTTTTAATTTGGCTTATTGAAGAAAAATCCTTATGAACATTGGACTAATATAAATCCTATGTATAATTACTTTACAGTGTTTGTTTTAAAAGATTCCTTCTTAACCGTAAGGATAATATTGAAAAGTTTTCTTTAAAAAATGATTAAGGAACATTACAAAGATATTTATCTTCCATTAAATATTATATTGTTTTTAACAAGTGGACAAAGAACATAGAAGAGTTTATTCACATAAATATTGATGTCACATAATCACATGAGCCTAAGATATCACTACAAATCCATGAGGGTGGTTTATCTTCTTTGATCCTAAATTCCAAACCGTATAATTATGATGGAAATCCAAAAAATCATCCAATTATGAGGAACATATAGAGAATGATTATAAACTTATTGAGAATAATGAGGTTACCAGAACCATTTTTTCTAGATCTGTTAATACACTTAAAGTACCATCCTTTAGATGCTGTATTTGGAGACCGAAATAGTGGTTTATGGACTATGTGTTCTCTGTGAAATTAGGTTGGACATCAAGAATTATTGTCACAACATGATATAAAGAACATAAATGATTCCATTAATGATGAAATCATGGTAATGGATATGATAGAATAACTATATCAATTTCAAAGAAATAATGTCTATGAACTTTTATATAGAACCAAATACACCTTAAATATAGGCACTAAATGGGTGTTTAGACATAAATTTGATTAATTGAGTACCATAGTAATAAATAAGGCTAGAATTAATGAAAAACGTTATAGTCAAGAATAAGGAATAAAATATTAAGAGACCATTTCACCAGTATCTAGAGTGGAAGAAATTATAATACAACTTTCCTATGTACCCCATCTAGATTTAGAACTATATCAAATGTATGTTAAGAGTGAATTATAAAATGTGTATATAGACGAGGATTTATTTTTTGAACATCCCCCTGGATTTAATAACCCCCATTTTCTAAATCATGTTTTCAAGTTAACAAAATATTTGTATGGTTTGAAACAAGCTTCATGAGAATGGTATGATAGGATCATGTCAATCTTTATTTCAAAAAGTTTTTTCAAAAGGAATAGTTGATCATACCCTTTTTATAAATCAAATTTTAGAATATGTTTTATTTGTAAAAATTTATGTAGATGATATTATTTTTCGATCTTCAAAAAATTAATTATGTATGAATAGTTAAAAAATGGTGCAAAATTATTTTGATATGTGTTTAATGAGTGAACTAAAATTCATTCTTGGTTTCGAGTTTTTAAAAAATGAAGAATTATTTCTATAAATCAATTTTAATATACTAACAATATTTTAAAATATTTTAATTTGGATATCACTAAATGTAGAGATTCTCCTGTAAGTACCACCTATAAATTAGATCTTGATGAAGTTGGGAAATTGGTGGATCAAACTAGTTATAGAGGTATGATTGGGATTCTTCTCTACATAACTGCTATCTAGACTGATATTATGTTTTGTGTATGTATATGTTCTCATTTTCAGAAAATCCCAAAATATTCCCACTCAGTTCCTATAAAATTAATTTTCAAATATCTTAATCATATTACCATTTTGGAAAATTTTATCCATGAGGATAATAATTTCACATAGTAAGTTATTTAGATTATGTTTTTTGTGGCTATAATTTAGATGAAAAGATTACATATGGAACATTTCACCATTTCTGTATGTCTCTAGTTTCATGGTGTAGTACGAAACAAAATTATGATGCACGGTCTATAACTAAAGTTGAATACATAATTATAGGTAGCTAATGTGAAAAAAAATTTGGATTAGAAACACATTACTAGACTATGGATATCAATTCGGAAATGTCCCTATTAATTTTGATAACACAAGTGCTATAAATATTTCTCAGAATCTTGGGATGCATTCAAGATCTAATCGTAATGATATAAGACATCACTTTTTTAGAGACTATTTTCTAAAGGGTGATAAAATCTTGATACATTGGTACAAAACATTATATTACTGATACATTCTCTACGATTTTAAATTATGACATAATAAACTACATCAATCAAGAGTTCGGTATGAATAATATTGGTTGATCTTAATTTTCTAGGACTCTCCATTGATATTTTCTCACCATTGTGAAATGTATCGCCATGGTGAAAAGTCTCACCATTGTGAAACATCTCACCATTGTGTTCTTAATCACTGTTTGTTTTACCTAGCATTAAAATTCCATGCCTTTTAAATTTATTATTATTTTTTTATTCCACTGTTGCTATTTCAATTTTACAAAAAATATATATAATTATTTATTGTTTTGAAATTTTATTCTATTTTTAAATTATCAAAATTATAAATCCCTAAATGAGATAAATTTTTATGTTTGATTAATTTCAATTATTCACTTCCATCATGTAATTTATCTAGATACCTTTTATCACCCTTTGTCTAGAGAACATCAACCTTCCTTCATCTTTTCATGAAGAAGATGAGCTGATCTCCATGGAAAAAATGAAGTGATATTCGATGTCTTCCCCAAATGATTCATGTCTCATGATAAAGAAGAAAGGGGAGTCTAGTCATTATTATTTTGAGCATGTGAATCCATAGATTGTAAAGAGGGGTTTATTACACGATAAAGAAGTTAAAAAAATAGTTACTGACAAGAAATTTATTAGTGATGACTGTTTTACAAGACCAGGGACGGATGGAATGGTTCTCTTCAAATGAAATAATTTTTTATCATCGGTTAGTATATCAGTTGTACCAGTTTTTATAGTTATATTTACATGAAAATTAAGACTGGTTAAGAACTAGCATAAACGGATGAAAGGTTTTATTTATTATGTATGTGGGATTGTTGTTTAAAGGTTCTTCATGAAGGAGTTTATAAATGATATAAATTAACCATTTTCATAGTGTCGAGTGAGACTTTTTTTATGATGATTATTTAGACACGTTAACATGAGATAGAGTTCTTATAGGACAAGTTGTTTCCGAAAATGATGGTGAATGAATGTTTACTTTCAAGTTAATTAAATATATTCATTGTTATTGGATGTGATATTTTTATACTATAAGGTATTAAGATTTAAATATATTATTCTAGATGAAGATAGATGAGAAGATTAACCAATGTAGATACATGATGCTTCACATGTTGGAAATAACCAGGCCATCTTAAAGGTCAAATTCTGTAATCTAACATAATGTTATTTATATAATTATAATATCCAATATATTTCCCCGACCTCAGAAGCCCAGAGATGGTGCATTATTTTAACACAATGACATGATTACAAGAAATAAAGACTTATAATAATGATTATTTTTTATGTATTTTAAGACAAGATTACATTCTTGATACCCATAATACATTAGGAAATGAAAATGAAGAATGACACATTTTGAAATAAACCGCATTCATGAATGCTTATTCAACGTTTTCTTCTTCATAACCCAGGGAAAAGAAAAAAAAAGGGCAAGATCAGATTATTAATAAGGTTATGTAATACATCATATGTAATCATAAACATAAATATTAGGTATGATGAATAACTAAAAACACATTCCCTTAAAAATTAACATGACCATTATTTGATAGGAATAAAGGCCGTGTAAATAAATCTATATAAATGATCACTTGAATCCTTACCATGGATATTATAATAGTAAAATAATATCGTTATTTACAAATTTCAAATATAATAATGAGGTAATTAATATGCATGACATAATAAATCTATCATCGAGGCCTCAACCAAGACATATCAAAATACTATGGTAAGGCCTCAGCCAAAACCCAATTCTATTTTGTCTCATGAGACAAACCGATTCATAGAGGATATATATTGAGACCCACCCATCGGTTACTACATATAATTAATTCCTCATGTGAATTGAGATAATCATAAACTACATATACATCCATATTTAAAATAATACATGAAATGTAAATAATTTCCCCCAAACACCATCCATTTGAAGTAATATGGTGAATGGTTTCGGGATAACACATCCATATTCAAAATAATAATAAAACATACAATAAAATATGTTTGATCATATAATAAAATATCAGTCCCAATTATACATAATAATTAACAAATGTGTTGAATCAAATTAAAATACTCTAATAAAATCATAAAGTAATTGATTAAATAATCACACTTTTTCTTGAAAAGAATATTTCGTTTGGAGAAATATTTGAATAAAACCAAAAGTGAAATAATATAATTTTTTTCATCATAAAATTATCTATTTTAGAAAAATACATTTTCTAAATGATGATTATAGAGTATACTTGATAAAAGGTAATAATTTTTGAAGTACCCTTTTATCAGGCTTGTATTTCAAGATGGTTTATTAGAAGATCCTTTAAAAATATGTAACTCCCCATAATAGAAATAAGGATTTTGATTGGTAAATATATATATTAAATAAACACATATTTTATAATTAGTACACAATAATAAATAATAATTTCATTGAAGTAAGTAGAGAATAAGAGTAACCCGCAGGAAAATGGATGTTCAAGTAGAAAATCCTAACCACTTTGTAATCAATCAAATCATATGCCCAAAAATTAATAATCATAAAATCATGAATATATTACCATAAAAAAATAGATTCATGATATTATATATTAATGTCCATTATACATACACAATACACAACTTATAGTAGTGAATATGTTATATCACACAAAAATCGAAGTGAGATCAGGAAACCCTTACCTTATGTCTGAATGTATTCTTTATTTGATCTTAATATCTTGAATAATAAATTTATATTCACTAATTATAAAGTAAATAACATTATATACATATAAATTATTTATTATAGCTTCATTAATTTAATTTATAGCCTTTTATATGGGTTAATAGAATCAATTAAATCTTTTTGGAGTGTAGGTTTTCTTAGTTATCGTGTTCAATTTGCTTGTATAAGAGTATGGAAGTTAGTGTAAAATTGAAATTAAAATACATAATAGATTTATGTAGTTATTAATTTCATATTGAAGGATAAACGGTCATATAAATCCTTTTGTTATTTTGGGAGAGTATGAATCATTATATAAAATATTAATGATAAACGCTCAGATTATTTTAAGGGGTTTTCAATCACCACGAACTCATTTAATTTTATAATTAAATAACATGTGTACAAAATTATTAAAGAAAATTAAATAGGAAATATTACATATATTATGAACTATTTAATTCATAAAACTTGTTTCATGGCCATAATTAGATATGGTAATAGAAAATGAAAACCCTTCGACCTTGAATGTGATGAATTAACACATCATGGGTGGTGTTTCCATTTTTAGAATAAGAGGAGGGGGTAAAAGAAATGACGATGTAATATACAATTAGAATAATTAATTTCTAGTACATTTAATTTACTTACAATATCATATCATTTTTTTAGGGGAGGTGAGTAGATATAAAAAAATAATGGAAGATGTAAAATATGTTGAAATAAAAAAGAAGTGAGGTTTAACTCTTGAGTAATAGTCCTTGGGAATCTCATTAAGGCCTTTTTTTCCTTTTGGTGAGACCAGGCGGTCATGGATGTGGGGGAGGTCTTGGGAAGATTATTTGGAAAAACATAGTCAAGGATAATATCTTAATAGGATTAAGAGGGAGAGGTGGTGAGGGGTGGTTTATATAGTGGAAAAGAGGAGGGGTTTTGCATTATATTAATTATTAGTTTAGCATTTTTCCTCATGACTATGAATATTATTTATTCTTGTTACTAAAAATAATAGTTAGTTCTTGTGAGTTCTAAATAATGGTTTCTTACATCATCCATTATGCATGGAATAATATATTTATCTTATAATGTATTTATACTATAATTACCATATTTTACTATTCTAAAAAATTCAGGTAATTTAGAAAAATCACAAAAATTCACCCTAACCATTTTTCAACTTGTAGAATAAAAACCTGGACTCAATTTTATCAATTTTTTTATTAATATGTGAAATATAATTTTTAAATAAAATCATTTTTTACATGAAAAATACTGATTTAATTTAATAATTGATTATTTAATACATACAAAAATTAACTGAGGTCTCATACTAAAATCATGTGGAAAAATATTTATTTAGGAATATATTTTAGTGAATTTTTTTTAAATAAATTTATTAATTTAAAATTATACATAAATATTTGTTAATCACCAAAAACCCAAAACTTAATTATTTAGTTTTAAAACATCCACCCTCATTTATAATGTTCAAATATTTTATTTATACTTTCATGGGTGATGTTACTATTCATAAGAGTTTTGTAACTATTAAAAAGGGTAAAATTACAATACATATGGGTACATTACTATTCACAAGGTTCATTTGACTATTCATCGAAAATAAAGTTGATTTTATTAGACTCTAAAAAACAAACCGATTGCAACAATGTATGTCAGTTTTTCAAAATTCAAATAATAGAAGTGGAAAAATTATGTTTCTTGGCTAGGTTATAAAATAAGTGTTCTTTCACAGAGACTCAGTTTTTTGTGCATCTAAGCCATCTAATGAATTGAAATTATTTATAAAGAAATATACAATAATATCATAGGGTGTGATATTAATTGTGAATATATTCATGACATAATTTAGTATTTATTAAAATAACATTAATATTCAATATATAATATATTTAATTAAATTATTGATTTATAAAAATTAATGTTGTAAAAATAATAAAATATATATTCATCTTAAAATACACAAACATAATACTATAATATAGTATTTTTTTCTAGAACATTAATATTTTTGAAAGATATAAATTATAATTAATTTAAGTATAATTATTTATTAAAACACATAATTTTAAAATTTTAAAATAATAAATAAATTACTATGGTGTTTCATTATTCCCCCCTAAATAGAATTGCATCCTCTCAATTCAAAACTACAATTCAAAAGATAAAGGTGGTTTCTTGAAAATTCCCATATGGGAACCCCAAATCGACAAAAGAATTAATAAAATATCTTTTAGAAAAGATTTTGTGGGAAATGAGGTGGTCAAAGAAAATTATTCTTTTGAATGGGGTGATATTAGTTGGAAGTAAAATCCTAGACCTGGAAGAGAAATCAAACCATGATGTTCTTATGAAATGTTATAGGAAACTAGTTCAGATGAATGTTAATTACTACAAAACTATAAACTACTGTAAAAAGTATTCACTAATATTTTCTATTATTATGATAATATGAAAACTGTATATATAATAATTTTTTCCTTGAGTTGAAGAAATATTCTTCACTATATGATTATAAATATAAGTTTCTATTTCATAGATACTGTATTATCATTTGATTACACCATGAACCGTCTATAATTCATCTATTAGCAAGGGTTGTATAATGTAGGGATGTAATATAATAAACTCTAAAAACTTATATAATGATCATCTTAAACCAATAATAATTAGTTAAACTTTCCAAAATATAATGATTCCACACTTTAGAAATAAGGACACTAGATTTCCAAGATGAACATAGCCATATAGAAGCTCTAAATTTTAACATTCCAAACAAGTGAATAACTACCTCATGTATCATCTTGAAATATTATAATAACAAGAATTATCCTAAAACCATATTGGATATATGCATTCTTCTATATTCCTTAAGTAAGATTCATGTTATTATATGTATTCCTTAAATCCAAAACTATTGTAAACCCCATCGATGATAGAATATACCACTTGTATACTGGATAATAATAAGTTCCAACTGAGTCTGTACTTATCAAAATGAATCATTTCATCACCATTATTTCAACGTAAGAAATATATTAAGGGGTTTATTTACCTAAATAATGTGTTTTCAAAAAAGTTTAACTTTATACTGAATAAATTTTCGTGATACCATTCAACATATAGTATTCAATACTTAATGAAAAACTACTATAGTATAATACTTATATATTATAGTTCATTGGTGATAAAATATTCCAATTACATAATTCTGGAATATACATATTAATTATTCCTCATCAAATGTGGCAGTTGAATAACTTGATCATTATCAAATAACTTCATTTGGGGTATATTTATCTGATGCTTGTGAAATTGATTCTCATAGTGTCTCATCTCCTCATAGTTGAAGAATTGTACATTGGAATCCTTTTTATTAACCTTTAAATCACGAACATTGTGTCTTTTTTCTACACACATATAACAAAATCCAATTCCTTTTATGCATTTTATAGGGTGATTCTTTCCATAATTCTCACATGTGGGAAACCACATCATTCCCGTCATCTATTTATCTATTTTTTTCTTTCATTATTTTATTCTCTGGCTTCCATTAAATTCCATAAGACTCATATAATTATTTACAAATATTTTTAACACATGATATTATTTCCTCATATGATAAGGACACCATAGTGACTATTTTCATTTGAAATTTTGGCTTTAAGTCCACGAAGGATATGCTCCTACTTACACATTTCATCACATGCATTGGTGGAGTTATCATTCCTTCTTCTAGGTTCTATTTCTAAAAAATAACATATAGTATATTATATCATAAAATTTTTAACATTCTATAACTCTAATCATAGTATATCACATAATATAATTTTATGCATCATAAATCTTAGAACTATATAATTGGGTTACTTTGGAAGTTTATATCCTTCATAATGGTATACAAGTTAAATGAGAATTATCCTAAGTATACCCCCAAGAGTATCAAACTAGGTGTGCAGTAAGTCTGTTTTTCATGTACCAAGTTACCCTGAGTCAAACTTAGAACACCTTGTTAGAGTTCTTACCCCTAGGTACTTCTGTTCCAGAACCACATCTAATTGTAGAATCCAGATAGGGATGTATTTTCTAGGAAGATTCAAATAATATACACCTTAATAATATTCTATGATGTTATTATATTCTTATCCTCAATATATATCTTAGGGTTATTCTCCCCAACCTCTGTTTTCTTAATCTAGATTCTAAGGTTGTTTCTAAACATCCTCTAACACAGATTGTAATGCCACGACACCATATGCTTGGAACTAGTGAATTATTTTAATACATTTGTATGATTACGAGGAATCAATACCCAAAGGACTGATTATTTTAGCAGTATTGGAAGACCAAATTACATTCCTGATACCCATAATACATTTGGAAAAGAAAATAAATCATGATATAATATGAAATAAATAACATCCTTGGAAGATTATTCAATGTTTTCTTCTTCATAACATGGGGAAAGGAAACATAAAAAAATGGTGATCTCAAATACTCAATAAGGTTATGTAATATTGTGTAAGTAATCATAAACATAAACATTAGGCCTGGTGAGAAACTTAAAACACATGCCTTTAAAAATAAACATGGGCATAATATAGAAGGAATGCATGTTTTGAAAATAAATCCATACAAATTATCACAAGAAACCTTACCAAATACATTTTATTAGTTGAATAATCACAAGATTTATTAATTAATAATGTAAAAATGAATGAATTCATGTGTTGTACATCATAAACTTGTCGTTGAGGCCTCGACCATGACTTCTAATATACTAGGGTAAGGCATCATTTAAAACCCAGTTCTATATTATCTCATGAGACATATCGATGCATAGAGGGGGTATAGAGGGACCCACAATTGACATAAAAAGTCCAATTAATAAATTAAATTAATGGGGATAAACATAAACAACACATACGTTCTTATTGAAAATAACATATGAAATGTAAATGGCTTTTAGCAAAACATGAACCATTTAGAGTAATATGGTGAATAGTTTCAAGATAGTAAATACATAGACATAATAATAATAAAACATAAAGTAAAATATGTTATATGATATCATAAACAATATTCCCAATTATGTCTAATAATAAACAATATTATTGAAACAAATGAATATTCTGTTATAAAAACATTGATTAATTCTTCAAACCAATACTCTTTTACCTGAAAAGAAAGTTTTTTAAAACAATAATTGTATAAAACAAAAGTGAAATAATATTTTTTTTGAAAATAAAATGGTGGGTAAAAATATATTATAGTGTGTACTTGAACATAGGTATGAATATGTGAAGATCCCTTGTATCAGGCATGTATTTCAGGAATAATTTTATGTAAGATCCTTTAAAAACATGTAAATCCCCATAATTGAAGGAATGATAATGGATGGTACACATATATATAACATTAACACATAATTTATGATGATTAAATAAGAATAAATAATAATTTCATTGAGGTAAGTAGAGAATAAGAGTAACCTAAATGAAAATAGAGGTTCAGGTAGAAAATCCTAACCACTTTATAATCAATCGAATCATATTCCCCAGAATTAATAAGCACAAAATGATTCATTTAATACCATTAAAAAAATAGATTCATGATATGATAAATCAATGGGAATTATACATAATATATACTCAACTAATAGTAGTTAATAAGGAACATCTAACAAAAATGAAAGCGAGATGAGGAAACCCTTACCATATGTCTGAATGTATTCTTCACATGATCTTAATGTCCTAAATAATAAGATTAGATTCATTAATTATGAAGTTAAAAAAATTATCTATATATAATTTATTTATTATATCCTTATTATGTTTATTTATGTTCTTTTAAATGTGTTAATTGAATCAATTTCGTCTGTTCGGGGTGCAAATTATCTTAGTTTTCACTTTCAGTTCACTTTTATTGCATTATGGAAGTTCATGTAAAATGTAAATTTAAATCCATAAAAGAATTTATAAGTTATTAATGATCATATATAAGGATAAATGATAATATAAATCATTTGGTTATTTTGGGATAGGATGAATCATTATATACAATTTTAATGATAAACACATGGATTATTTTTATAGTTTTTCAATCATCAGTAACCCATTTTGTTTTATAATTAAATACCACATGTGAAAAGTATTAAAGTAAATTAAATAGATTATATTAAATATATTATGGGATTTTCAACTGTAAAATTGGTTTCATGAACATAATTAGAGACGATAATAGAAATTGAAAACCTACTGACCTTAAATGTGATAAATTAACACATCTTGGACAATATTTTAATTTTTAGTATAAGTGGAGGGGAAAACAATGATGATGAAATAATAAATTATCATAATAATACTATATTAAATTTAATGTAATATAATTATCATATAATTTGGATGAGCGGAGGTGAGGATAGTGAATGAAATGAATGGAACTTGTAAAAGAAGTTGAAATAAAAAGGAAGAGAGGATTAACTCTTGAGTAGTCCCCTTTGGGAATATCCTTAAAGTCGTTGTTTTTGGACTTTTGGAGTGACCATAAGGTAATAGAAGTGGGGGATAGATTGGGAATAGTATTTATTAGAATATAAGAAAGGATCAATGCTTAATAGGAGTGATAGGGTGTGGGGGTGAGGGGTTGATTATATAATGGAGGAGAGGAGGAGTTTTGAATTATTTTTATCATTAGATTATTATATTTACCAAAGACTATGAATTTTATTGATCATTGTGAATAAAAATTGTAATTAGTGAATATGAGTTATAACTAATCTTTTATTACATCATCAATAATTCAATGAATGGTGTATTTATCTTATTATGTATTTATAATGCCATTACCATATTATATTATTCACAAAAAATCATGTATTTCAGAAAAATCCAAAAAGTTAAACCAACTTTTTTTAGACTTTCAGAATCCAAAAATGAACTTTATTTTATCAAAATAATTTTCTAAATATGTAAAGTTTAATTTTTAAGTAAAATCATCATTTACTTGAAGAATACTTATTTGACTTTAAAACTGATTTTATAATACTTTCAAAAATTAACTGACAAGTAATGAAATTTTCCTAAAAGCATTGTTAAAAAAATATAAATTTTGTAATAATTTTAATAAAATGTTTTTTATTTTAAATCAATTTTTTAATTTAAAATTGTAAATAAATATTTTTACCCAAAAAATACCAACAATTAGTTATTTATTTTTAAAACATTAATATAATTTACATGGTGCCTAAATCTTATTTATACTTTCATGGGGGGGGGGGGTTAATATTCATAAGTATCAAGTTACTATTCATATGGGTAACATTATTATCAATAATGGTACATCACTATTCATAAGGTTCATGTTTCTATTCACCAAAAATTAAGTATATCTTATTCAACTATTAAAAACATTATTTTCACAATGGTGTATGTTTGTTTTTTAAATTGTAATCAAATAAGTGTAAAAAATTTGTTTCATGGATTGGTTATAAAAAATGTGTTGTTTCACAATGATTCGGTGTTTTGTGAATATAATCCATCTAATGATTTAAAATTATTTATGATGAATTTTACCATAATGTCTTGGGGATTCATATTAATTGTGAATATATTCATGACATAATTTAGTATTTAAAAAATTAATTGTAATATTCAATATATATTATATATAATTAAATAATCTATTGATAAAAATGTTTTTTAAAAATAATTAAATTTATATTCATATTAGAATACGCAAAAATAGGACTGTAAAATAGAATTTTTTTAGAATATTAATTAATTTGGGATGTATAAATTAAAATTATTTATAAGTATTATTATTAATTAAGACACATAATTTTTAATATTTGAAATTATTAAATAAATTATTAGGGTGTTACATCCAAATTTTTGGTTAGTGAATATAATGAATCACTAGTGAGATATGGAGGCTTCAACAACACTAGAGTTATTTGTCTGATGATGAAAACCAGTTGGAATCCTTGGAAGGAGAAGTGGATCAATGATAGCGAAATCTTGTATGATGAATTCAACCGAATTGACCATCCTTCAAGACTAAAAGTTCTAGTGGACCTTGGTTTAAAAATAGATGAAGTGGTGCTGTATTCTGATGAATAGGATGATGAAGCTTATACTTATGGTGATGAGGGGAAAGAGATTCCTATGAATGAAGGAATTGATAATGAACATCCAAAAAGATATCCTTCTATAACCTATGGATCTCCAAGACCTCCTAGAAGACTCTTTGAGATAGAAAATATTTTGAAATTAATTAGCGATGAGTATGTATTAGGTGAAGTGAATGTAATTATTACTTCCTAGTCCTCTGAAGAAAATTATATTGATGGAAACGATGATGAGGAATAAGATAAAGAAGAAGAATAAAGTGGAGATGATGAATATGGTAATGAATATGGAGATGGAGATGTTGAAGATGGATACTATGACCTTGATGGTTTTAGTAGAAGAATTAGACATGAGGATGTGAAAATATATTAAGATCATTTACATTATCCTAGAGGTTTTATTTATAGATTAGAAGATAGTCCAATCTGTTTTGAAGAAGTGGTACTGGATACAAGAAAAGATAAAAATGCATCAGTTGGGGGTAAGAAACCCTCATTTCAAGATAGTCATATAGTTGATCTTGTTGGTGGCTGTAATATTAGTGTTGATACATATAGTTTTTATATAGATGTTGAGTATATTGTTTTTGAGTAGTCATTGGATGAGAAAAGTAATGTTTATATTGTTTTTGAGCATTGAGTAGTTGAGAGTTGAACATGTTGACATTGAGAAATGTTGTACTGTACATAGATATGCTAAGGCCTCTATAGTTGTACTAGGGGCGGTTGTGTCTATATCTACACATCCTATAGTTGTTGAGTCTCTTAGTAAATATTCTAAAAGTTGGATGGACCATATGTTGGAGGGAAGTGATAAGTTTCCTAAAAGTCCACCAAATAATGGTGGACCAACCATTTGAGAAGCAAGGGATCCTGAGGGATCACTAGTGAACCATATTGATACTATTGGTGAGTTGAAAAGGTATACATCTGATATATTAGAACCTACCATTTCACCTGAACCCTTACATACACATACTTCTCCTTCAGTACATATGGATGTTGTCCCAAAAAGTGACTTGGAATCCTATAGATAAAGGATAATTTGTAAATTAATTTTACTGTTAGTAAATCAAGGGCATTAGGTTACTATGGTAAGTGAAATGGATATCGGGTATTTCATTGAGTTGGTGATAAAACATATTGAACCAAAAATTTTGTACCACATTCCAAATGTATTAATTGATGATAGAATACATTATGGTGAGTTGGAGTCTGGGAAATCTGTGATATATGGGATGTAGACAACCTTTTCTAATTCTATGGATGATTTAAATGAGAGAGTGAAGATTCATACTTCATTGGCTTCTAGTTTTGGTGATACTCCTTTTGTTCTTGATAACACATTGATAATATATATGGTGAGAGAAGATCATAGAGCTTCTTTAGGTGGTGAAACCCCCATTCCTTGAGAAATTATAAGGATTTTTTAATATAATAGTCATCATGGTCATGTGATGGTCTGGGAATACAAAAACTACGTGAAATATTATAGAAAAACCATAACAAAGGAAATAAAGTATTATATTTAAATTATTATTAACAGGCATGAGTTGAGTACACATTTTATGTTTTTACTAGAAATATGAGGATTCCTCCTATGGATGAAGATTATAAAGGGAATGTGAATCAATTTACGGTCCTGAACCATGTGGTTATACTATTTATAAAAGAGAATAAATATTTGTTTAGTGAAATTGAGATGTGTGGTAATATAATTATGGATTTGATAAATCTTATTAAAACCATTTCATCATGTCCATTGAACTAATGTTGTGGATCATGTGTACATTTAGATTATTGCTAATATAACATCTTCAAACACTGATCTAGACGCATTAAATCCTAGTGTGACAAGAGATCTGCATGCACCTTTTACAACTCATTTTCAGCCTTCTTCTCTCACTATCAGAGAAGCAGTTCAGTACCTTGGACCAATCATCATTAAGGAGACACCTACACTGATTGTTGTTCCTACAACCATACCTCAATCTCCCTAAGATCCTACCACACCTTTTGATTTATATAAATGGAAGTTCAAAGCACATCCTAATCCATCATCTTATACTGATATGCATTGATGAATAGACAATTTTTCTTTTATGGGATTTATTGTTTAACTTTTTGTTGAATCATTATTATTAAAAATTAAGTATCTTTTATAATTATAAAATCTCTAATTATTCTAATTCTATTTCTTCATATTATATAAATATTAATTTCGTGTTTTATATTAACTTTTTAATAATCCCAAAAGGGGGATAATATTATATGGAATTTATTTATATATTAGTATTCATTTCATACTCTACTGTTCCTTTTATCCCATTCCGATATTTCGTACCATATAAGTGTAAATAGCTTACATTGATACTATCTATTATTTGATACTATTTTCTATCTAGTTAATTTTAATATCATGTGTCCTTTATTTATATTTTATATGAAATGTTTAAAATTTCATGATTTATATTAGATTCCTTTTATATAAAATTCCATGATTTTTTATCATAAAAAGTGGAGATTATTAGAACCATTATTTTAATGATTGAAAATCATGATTATTATGTAATTAATGATTTCTATGCATTATGAATGAATTTTATAAGATAAGGAATATTGGTAGAATATTTGGCTAAGTATAACAAGGACACACCAATGAGGATGATTCACCCCAAGGCAGACCACTATTGAGGATGCATCACTGCCAAGGAAGGCTTACTGTTGAGGATGAGTCACATCCAAGGTTGACTCACTATTGGAGATAACTAACCTCCATCATTTAAAATTGGATAAGTATTGAAATCGACCATCATCAGCTATATATCACTGCTTGAGGATGAATCATCATTGAAGTAGAAGTTTGATAAAGTGTTGGAAACACTTACTCTTAGATCAAGCCACCACCAGAATGAAAAATCTGTCTATGTATAAGAATGAACTCCTTCTAGGATGATATACCATTGCTCTGACTCACCACCAGCTTAATTCACCACCATAGAATATCTCACCACCACCCTGATTCACCACCATATCCGGACTCAATGCCAGCCTGACATACCATTTGGATGGAACACTGTATGATACATTCTCATTATTCAATGGTTTCTCTAAAACTATTTTATTTATTCTTAATTGACTATTTATAATTTCTAGATTATAGAATTGAATGATGAAATTTATTATAATTATTATTTAATTGTTTTGAAGAGATTAAATAAAGAATATGTTACCCATAAGTATGATGATGCATGATATCTAGATGATTGTTATCAATATAATCACTATTGCATGCCACTGTTAAATGTAGTAGTAGACTCCATCATGTAGTAAGAAGGAGATGGAAACATCACTGAATGAATTTATAAATGAGAATCATATAGAAATCTTGAGTTGAACATTGATAGATAAAGAGGATATTTCTATTTGTAATATGAATTATATATTTTAGTGATAAACAGTATAATATGTGAAATAAATTAAACACTCAGACTACATCCTACAATCAGAAAAAAGAGTTTACGACACTAGATTTTACTGATGTTTTCAAAAACTATAATCATCCTTCTATTCAAACTATATTCAAGGATTCATGAGCTATAAATATAATCAAAAAGTGCAACACCATCTCTTCTACAAATTTTATTTTACCTATTTGTTTATTATATTTTACATTATGAGCAGTTTGTGTATACTCTATATATTTAACAAACATCATCTCCTACAAACAAGTTGAATGATACTCAATATCGCATCTACTCTATTTATATATGTTTTCCCCTTGATGATATGGTAGAGTTCTGATTGTGACCTACCTATTGTTTTACTTCAACAGGTTTTTTGGAAGAGGTCATGTGTGACATAGATAGTTTTTTGTCATTTTTATACCAGATCCATGTTGTGGATTATAGATTATTTTTATATAACCTACTTGGGATTAGTTTATTTTCATGTGGGGATGATTAAGTCTTTACTTGAAAATAAACCTCTTGTATTCATTTATTCTATGTGTTTTTTTGTTTTATTAACAATATTTAATACTTAAAATTATTTAAACTATAAAAAACTGATACATTGATAGTTAAACTTAATTAGTATTTATATAATATTTTTATTAAGTAAATTGATTTCAATGGTTAAATTAATATTATATATTGTTTTTACCAAGATCTAATAAATCATTGGGAGTTTTTTTAAATTTTCAAGACTTATATCGATCTACTATTTTGGATTAATGTGTTTTTATTAATAAATTGGGGGATTTTATTTAAGCCTATTTTTAAAATAAATTTTTATTGGGTACTCAATTCCCCCCACCACATGAGATACTCAATCTGACCAAATTTTTTTATCAGAAGTATATTTTGGGTAAAAATTAATTTTAACAATCATTTTATAAAAAGAAAAAACATTCTTGAAGAAAATTTAAATACAACAAGGACATAGAAGAAAAATATTACTAACTGAATAGTAATACATAGTTGGTTTTCTTTAAAAAAAATTTCTTTCAATATCTTGAGTACATAAAGTGAAGGAAATGAAAAAAATGTATTTTATGTAAATAACCATATGATAATAAAAATTAAATATATTTATTAGATAAGTATCATATAATATCATTAATGTGAATTGAATCATAAACAATCTAGAATAAAATGGGAGTGAGATATAAATCCCATACCTCATGTATTGTATTTCTCCATACGCATTCAAAACTCTTACATAATTAATATAAATTTACTATAAATTTATTATATAACCTAATCATGATTATTATAGCTTATATTACTTATAAATTTTTAACACCCATTTATTAACAAATCCTTGTTAAAACCGACGTTTCTTGGTGTTAACTGTTACCTTTATCATGAGAATTTTAGTTTAGTAGTTCCAGTCATTATTTGATCATGGTTATATCATATAAATTTTTTTAATAATGATATAAATTTCATATATATTCATTATATATATATATATATATTTATATATTTACCTATAAATGATAGAGATAAAAAATGAGTTACACCATTTATGGTTATGGTAGGTTGTATGTACGCATAAGTACCATTACAATTTTTTGATGAATGAAATAAAATAATGGTAAATAATAATCAACCATTATATATTAATTTTCATATCATATATATTAATCAAAAATTTTCTTTATTACCATTCTAGGAAATAGGAAATGTAAAAATTGACCATATTGCTTCATGGGGGTGGTTGTACACACATATGAATGAACGACATTATTATTTTTCAATAGATGGAAGGGAAGGGGATAATGATTATTACATAATAATAATAATAAATAAATATATTTAGTATTATATATTCATTATTTTATAATGTATACCATATATTTAGTAGAGGTATAATATGAAATAAATTTGATATTTCTCGGTTAAGAGTGATACCACATTATTGATAAACATTCATTGGATTAAACCTCAATCATTTAAAAGATAATATATTTGAATTAACAAAAGATTTAAGATGTGGTGAAGGATGATATAATGATATTAGGGAAGGTATTTTATAATATATAATACTCAAGCACTGGGAATAATGAAAGAGAGGAGGCACCCTTTTATAAGTGATGGGAGGTCACCCATGGAATTAGTTAAATTATTAAATTAATGTAAATAAATTTCAAGGAAAAATGGATCCAAATTGATATAATTATAATATAATATGAGTATGAATAAACATAATTTCATAAAATATAATTATAACATGTTGTGGATTTTTTTACCCTTATATTTTATTTTTAACCGCTATAAACCCTTTTGACTCTTATTGAAATATGAAAGTGTTATACACATTAACGGATAGTAATATTACCATAAAAGGAAAAGTGACACATAAATAGACCACAAATTATATTATAAAAAATATCACATTCTCGTTTTAGAGATAATATTTGATTAACTTTAAAACATTTAATAAAATGTTATTTATTATATAATATCATTAATTTCATTTGATAACTATTCATTTTATTTGACATTAAAAAAATTACAACAATAAAATAATTTGAATATAAAACATTAAAACTTATCTACAATGTTATATATATATATATATAATGTTTTCAGAATAAAATAATTCATCAAAATTGTATTACATTAGTTATTTTTAAAATCAATTCTTATATTTTACTATTAATTGAATAAGTACCATTTTAGAATTGGACAAGAATTTAAGGTAATTATTCAGTCACTAAAAATAAAAAATAATATACTATGTCTAAAAAAATAATTCATATTTCAAAAAGACATTTATAATTTAAATTATCCTCCTTTTATCCTTATGAAATATTTTTAGAGACATTTATGTCATGATAATAACATTTTTTCTATTCTCTTATTAAATTAATATAAAGACCATAAGGAAACAAATGAAACAATGTCTCCATATATTTGATTAATGGATATATATTTACAAAACAAAACTCATAATATAGGATAAAGGGAAATTTTGTAATGAATTTTATGTCGTATCACATTATTTCTAATGTTAATAAAACTATTTTACCTTTACCATAGTAACAAAAATTTAATATGATTACTATTTATATAACCAAAAAAATATACCTATTTAAAAAATTTAGACCAACTGATTCCAAATATGGAATATATTTTTCAATATTCAATTTATAGAAGATATCGAAATTAATTTAATACTAAAATTCAAAATTCAACAAAAACAGTTTTATAAAAAATGCCACCATATTGTATAAAAATATATTTATAGAAAATTAAACGATAAAAACATTTAAAATGAACATAATTTTATCATTAATAGTATATTATATACTAGAAATCAAGAATATATGGTATTTAAATTTTTAAAATTCAATTTCATCAATAGCTTATGTTACACACAACACCAAGTTTAAACAAACTGTGATATACTATTAAATATTTTTATTTTAACACAAATGTTATCATGTAGTTGTTAAATTGATGAGAATGAATAGTATAACCACATTTTGAAATTTATATATTATATATTTAATAAAATGTCTTTAAATTAATAAAATATTTTTTAATGACATAATATGAGAATGAATACAATTTTACGCAAGAAAGTCTATGATTTTCTAAAGAGAGTTTTACCGCCTTTTAACGACGCACTTGTTTTAAAACTAAATTTTGAAATTTTTTTAATTTCTTTAAACAAATTAACCAATATTTTTAAAATCATAATGTCAAAATTTTCTTAGGGTGAATTTTGGGTATTTTTATGGAAATATATATTTTCCGATGAATAGTAAAAATATATATTTTTATAAAATTGTATATTTCATAATATTATAGGACTATTAATGATTTCAAATTGATCTATATGTAATAGAAATATAATTTAGTCATATATAATATTATTTATATCTATTTAATCATCATTATACCTTCTTTTGGTACAAGAAATTTTTTGGACATAAAAATGCATTTTAAGAGATCTTTTTTAGTTACATTTTATCAGTATAATATTAAATTAAGTTATACCACTTATGTGTTTTTAATTTTTGAAAATTAATCCTATATTTTAAAGAATATGTTCCAAATTTATTAAATAGGATCATTTTATTTTTGATCAATATGAATATTAAATTCAATAATTTTCTTAGTATTACCACTGTTAATGGTGAATAATGCAATTTAGGGTAAAAATAATATCATAAGTACAATAAAATTACATTAAAACATTCCCAAATACTATTTAATGATTTATATTCAACCCTTAAATCCTAGTTTTTGAATTTAAGTTATTTAATGAACTCATTTCCATTAAAATGACTTTGATATTATTTAAATTAATGAAAATTACAAAACACATTCTTTGTATTAAACATATATTATGTGTACACGTGGTAAAAAAGTAGGTTATTAACGAATATAAGTGTATATTTTGATCTTAATAAACACATTTTAATGATGTAAATTTATTTATTATTTTTGGGGACCAATTGGATTAGCTTTTGATATTTATAATATTTTATTTTTATGAAAAGATAAATGTATCACATTCATATTTTTAAAAACAATATTGTTTTAATATGGTAGTATTAAGAATATATAATCATATAATGATATTATTGTAAAATAGAAATTATTTATATATGTTATGGAATTTTTTTTGAATTTTTTTTGAATAAATAATCCCCTTAAAAAATTATACAATGATGATGTAATAATTATTGTATTAATGAAACATACAAATAAATGATATTAAGAATACTAGAATAAATATAATTTGATTAATTAATGTTATCCATAAATATTCAGAATTATTATGAAATATTTTGTTTTTATTAAATGTTTTTGTTTGATTTTATCTTCTTTAGGGACAAATAAATAAATAGTCTCAAAATTGAAAATAATGATATTTTATCAAATTAAAATTTTATTATTTTTTTTTTTAAATCATAAAAAACATCAAAAATAAAAAAAATTATGATTTTTTCTAAAATATCATAAATTATTCACTTATGGTCAAATTAAAATTTTATATCTAAAAAATTACAACCTTTTAATATTAAATTAATTTTTACCATAATGTTATTGAAATTGGTTAATTAAGGTCACTAAAAATGATACGGTTTAAAATAAAAACATAACTTGTGAAAATTTTATTGATGATGATATTAAAAGATAATATCAAACTATATTCTAATCCATGACCATTTAGTTTTATTTGGATAAGAAATGAATCAATTATAATTAAAAATTTTGAGGATTTCCATGGGTGCACCAAACTCAATTATAAAATTACACTCCTTCATTCATTTTATTTCAACACCATGAGCCTATATATTGACCAATTTTTTAATATTTATATTTTCCACATACTTATACATGTTATGGAGGTCTTTTTCTCTCAAAAAAACCTAACCATAGATCCCTTATGAATACATCTAAAGGATGTTCACCGAAGAAGAGGTAATCATCCTTACTTATTCTGTCAATTTTATTCTTCTTCTACATCTTATTCATGAGTTTTTTTTACACTAAAGTAATCAATAAAGTATATTATATATATTGATATTCTATTACAATTATTTTACAACCATATTTCACCTTTTATTCACCCTATGAAAAATGAAAGCACCAAGTATCTGTACACACGACTTACCGTCTCCATGCTGTTGTGTAATTTTTTTCATCACCACATTAAATGGATAGGTATAACGATGGAAAAAATAGATATTTATTATAATTATGAAATTAGATATATTCTAGAAAAAATATTATACCATCCAATTCCTTTTCCTTTCACCATTAACGGAATGATACCATCACTCATACGTACATACAGCCTGCCATCTCCTCAACGTGATGTGATTCATTTTCCATGTTCACCATTCAAGAATGATTATAAAAATATTTAATGAAAAAATGTGATATCTATGAAATTATTAACATTATAGAGATGATATAACTATATCTAATTCATAAGAACCATGACATTCACAACATAATTTGCGTAGAAAAATGAAGTAGTTAACACGCAAAAAAAGGGTAATAACAAAATATCAATAGAAAAAAAGTAATAGAATCATATAAGTGGATCGTATATGATATCATAAATATTAATATGGTTATTTAATAAATTAATATCATCATTTAAATGATTATATATGAGGATAACACACGTTCAATTAAGGGACAGTGAAATAAAATGATATAAACACCGCTCAACAGGTGGTAGAAGTACTTTATACCCACCATTGGGAAACTCCTCATGAGTGGGTCCCTAAATAGAGAACTCACCACTCAAATGGTTTTCATCTTGAAAAAATCTCATAATCTAATATGGTTATCATCTTGGAGACATCATCATGTTTTCAAGGCATACCATTGTCAAAGATCATATCTAGGGAGATGACTCTTGAATGAAATAAAAACCACAACCAATTCTTATATGATGAAAGTACCAATGCTTCGCATGAAATAGGTGCCTAAATGCACAGAGTAAAAAAGTAGGATATTAGTTTCCTATTTAATGAAAACATTGAATTCCACACCAACACTGAAGACCCTATCCTAGTAGTCTGACTCGAAACACTTTAATAATATTTCCTTAGTCCCAAAACAAACCTTGTGTGTAGAAAAAACTAAAAACATTGGCCCTATGCCCAGGTAAGGGAATAACACTTTTGGATGGGTATTTGATTTTATAAAAATTATTCATGACTAGAATTGATGGGAATCAAGCAATAACTACCCTAATCCCACCGTCAATAGGTTAGGGGCTAGTGACTAGCACAAAGAAGGAATATCACACACATGGGATAGATTAGTCTAATGTAATTATAAACACATACACATCTCCAAGGCCATATAAATCTGAAATTTAGAACAAATGATAACAATGAATGTATACATATATAATCTCGCAATCATAGAATGATATATAATGTAGGAAAGCATGAAAAATGGACCAAATATTAGACTACCCATAACTGTAAAAAAATGTCCAATTACTGAGAGGGAGAGGACTAATATCAAACGAAACACGAGTACACACCTCGTTTTTTCTAGACCAAATAAGATCCACCTACTCCTATTCTATCAAGGACTCCAAAAATGTCCATTATCTACATAAGATGTGACATTTTTGGTAGATTCTATATATGTGTGATCATAAAAATACCTAGCAAGACACCCTAAATTCACTAAGAATAAAGCATCAAGAGTACTCATATCATCATAGGATAAGACCATCATAATGTGAGACATATAATAAAACATCCAGATATAAAAATAATAGACACACAGTCTCTGGGTATGGTCAGAACCACGTTTCCAACCTTATATTTCTTCTCGAATGTTCTATATAACATCCAACTAGGAGAACACACTCCATGATCTATACTACCATTGATGACACTCATTCGAGAGGACATGATCGTCTGGTCTATCCAAAAAAAATCATGAAGGACACTAATAGGGTTCATCTAAGAAACACACTCGATTGGACTACACCTCATCCAAAAGATGAGATCATGTTACAATGATAGGTGTCAATACCCATGGCTCACTGGGGGACACAAAACCTAACTTGAAACAACCTCCTAGAAGGGGATCAATGCCCATGTATATTTTGGTCATGAAAATAAAAAAACCTAAATGAGGATAACATGAAATTAATGTGGATTTCTCCTAGCCTCTTGGAGTGATACACCCTGCATGCTACTAATGGTTATAGTCAAAGAAGACTAATAAAACTCACTCTAGAAAAAGGGAATTCTCCCACACTACATTGATCAATATGAAGATGTAGTATGGTCACCCTCTATGTTGAGAAGGTGATACTACATCGAACCCTCATCAGAATAGACTAAGGGAACAAACTCAACTGATACTAATCAAATGAAGCGCACATATGATCACAAAAAAGTTGGACTGAGGAGAAAGTGGAACCCATCCTTTCCTCAAAGGAGTACATGACATGTCCATCAGGGGTACATGGTGTGTCTTATAGTGCCCGACATTACCCATGTCTCATGACTACACAACATACAATTTGACACAATACATGGAAAGTCCCTATGATGCAAAAAATGTAGATGTTAACCTGGAACTCGGTGGTCCATTCTACTAGTTCTTGTGTACACTAGTCCATGCATGTGTCCAAGTACAAGGATCATCTTGTGTACACCTCCCTACACATGTACTTACCAAGTACACAAAATATTGGTCCATATTAACACCAAGGTGTGTACTCCATCTACACACTTAGTCATATTCCATGTGTTACAATACGTGTGACTTTAAATGAAAAGTTTGCAACACTACATGGCCCCTTGGGTGTGTACTCCGTATACACGCTGAGTCGGTTGAAAAAGGGTTACATGAAATATGAAATGTGTCACATATAGTGTGATACTTATCACTGGATGAAATCCCAAGAACATTATAGTGGATCCTCTATGGTGTGTGTTCATAGGACTACAACCAGTGTAGTCGCAAATTTCATTGAAATTAAAGACTCTTTCATGAATCTTCTCTTGAGTCTATGTAGCAACTAGAGTCACCAAAAATTAAGAAATACATTGATGATCTATAGTTTCATGACCACTCTCACCACCATTGGAAAGATTTCATCTGTATCCAATTCATATGAAACACCCTCTATCGCAGCTCATTGGTGCCTCATTCCAAATTCATGATGAAACTCTTAAACCATCAATGGATTTACTATCATAATCATATTATGTATTCATGATTTTTAATCTCCACACCAAACCCGTGGTAGCGATTAATTATTCCAAATACCGAAAACACAATGATCATTCACTAGTTAGTCATTGAGTCATATGAAAAAAAAAACATCTAATGATGAAAGAACATAGAATGGGGAGATAAAACCATATACTATAAATATAAGTAATACACCTTATATATTTTTTTTTTCATTTTCTGCCATGAACCGTTGTCGTGGAAAAGACGAATAAAGAGGAATAAGCATCAATGAACAAACAAATAACAAGTTTTCCAAAATCCCTCAAATAAAACCATACACATAATAAAATTGATTCAAATATCTATATGTTAGTTGATTTATTCCTCTTCATTTTTGTATAATAAAATAGGGATATATCTGTACAATAATCATCCTACTTTGATTTGGATCAGTATTTTATGATGATTGATCACCTATTTCCTTCATTTGTGATATCCTATAACTCTGATGGTGCAATAATCCTTTATCTAATTTCATCTGTCTGAAATTCCCTCATTTAAATATCATCTAGATCCCTAGGGATATGAAGATAAATCAAATATGTCATCATAATCAAATATATATAGAGGACAATAAGTCAATACATCAATGAAATAAAATAAATAAATAAAAATATTTTATTTTATTTATTGTGTATGTGACAATTTTTAACCAAAAACCCAATGTCGACAAGGATTATGTTGTTCCAAGTGTAAACCCTAAATTTTTTACTCAAACAGTGGTCACAGATATCTAATTCATGACTCTATATAGGATTTATATCACATTATCAAGAAAACTACATGCACATGATATTTATTAATTTCATATCATGAAAATTTCAATTCAAGGATCAATGGGCCTCAGAATCTCATGCTATCACAGTTCCTGTCTCTTGTAATATTCCTAGAAATATTCTCAAGTATTACAAATAAAACAACAAGTCATTAAAATTGGATATTCATTAAATATCTTACTAATTTATCTGAAATCGTTATGTTTTCATGCTTTATCTCTATGAGTGATGGTGGAATTTAACCTTAATAATGAATAATTAGGATTAAATAATGACCATTGGTTTTGGTTGTAGTGATCTCATGTGTTTCATCATGATTTTGGATTGCCTTGAATTTTCTATATAGTGTTATATCTATCTTCATTCTTAGTTTAACAAATTTTTTTCTACTATACTTAAGAATTTTTTATATGATGATGGTTTAATATTTTAATACCAGTAATGTTTGTTGGACATATAATTAAATACGAATGTTTAAATAAAACCATTATTTAAATAGAAATAAAGGTTAAACATGTTAAATTTTAAGTTGAAATCATTCTTCCTTGTGTTAATGGAATTTGATAAATAATGTGAAGCTATAAATTCTTGATAATGAAATAATAAAGAGTCATGTTAATTTAAAATTTTCTCCGTTAATGTTTAACGAAACTAGAAGCTACACATTAAATCATTATTAAATAATTTAGATATTTTAATAGATGATTCTTTATGTTAACTATGGTTTTAACCTGTGATAAATTAATTGGTTAATAAAGAAGGTTATGAGCCAGTTTTTTGATAAAGATAATTGTTTGGGGATGAGCAAGTTTATTTTCTTATAAAGGCCAAGTTCCTTTGTTTTTAGCACCTAGAATCCATGATGATTTTTTTTTCATAACATATTTTATGTTGGTTATAAATGTGATGTTGGTTACGATCATGGAAAAATACTTCAATGGTAGGTGATATATTAAAATTTATATTAATATTTCGGATACCAAAAACTATAGGCAATGATCCTGAACAACAAATTTTTAATTGATTTATTTAATATCAATAAAAATGAATACCTAGGATTATGATCCTTCTTCGATGTGAATGCCGATAATCTGAAAAAAAAACTTTGGATTGCCTTTGTTGCAGTGTGAGGATCCAAGGATATAATCTCTCTACCAGTGATCCACACATTCTTCTTTGATCTCCAAGTACTGACAATCAATCGTTTGGTGCTAGATCAGAGAATATTTTATCTTTATTTATTTGTATTAATAACTCATCATTTAGACTCTAAGGAATATATATTTTGTATCACATTCTTGAGAGGGATATAAAATGGAGGAATAAAGAGAGAATTTATTGTGCAAAAAAATTATCTATTTCAATTGCACCGATGAATTTTTATATACCTGATGCAATAGATATAACCATATATTTATAGACCCAGGGTATAGGATAAAAAATATTTAATTACACTCCATATCTTAAATAATATAATAAATTTTAATGAGTCCCATTATATATAATAATAATAAAATTATTATTTTGTGGCACACACCAACATTTACAATAAAAAATATTATTTATCTATTCTAATATTTAATATATGTCACCAGACAAGATCATGGTCAATTAAAACTCCTATAGAATTTATTGGACACATAGATAAATATTTAATTTAAATATTTAATTCATAAATAAATATTTGAGACAAATAAAACCATAATAAATGTATCCCTTGGTCATGAGAATAATATTTATTCAATTAATTAAATTCCAATAGAAATTAATCGAGACCATCAATAAAAAAAAGTTTATGATCTTTTGGGATTATTTCATGTTGGAATTAGGTGGTCTTACCTAATGTACAAGATTTAAATCTTGATATGGATCAAGGTACCAAAGAGAAATAATTTAATGTCACAATGATGAAAAACACATATAAATTATCATTGTGTAATACAATCCCTTTGTTACAATATCTCATCAAGTAAGTTGCACATTGTGTCACCAACCTATATGATCCATATGACATTCATTGATTATATGAAATTAATATTTCATTACATCATGTATATTGAATTTTGGTTTATGGTTCTACTATAATTAAATGGCAGGGATACTATCTTCAATAAAGATGGGTGGTAGAAATCCATCCACAACTTATCCATTAATAACATGTAAATGAAAATGCTCCCAATGTACCTTGCCTCACCGCAATCATATGTAATCATGGTTTTCATGATTAAAATTATTTGAATGAGTCATTGAATCCATTAATTATAATCTTACAGTCTAAGGACCATTAAAAATGATCATAGATATGAATACATGATGACCCTAAAACCAATGGAATTCAAATTGGAGGATCTGTTATCATAATATCTCATCTTAGATATTACCATGTACAAAATTCATAATATGAATCCTGATCTACATAAGAGTAACTTCACCTAAAAATTTATTTGAAATGTGTAACATTATAGTAGTTTCTCCAACTGCAGAACATCATTTAAGAATATCGTCATAGCTAGTAACGGCTCTCATCATACTAGGGAACATGCGTGACCTTATCAATGTGATGTATATTATAGGAGATTATTATAATAGATTCATTAAGAATAATGAGCAATAAATACTATTATATTTTATTAATATTAAATATAAAGAATATAAAGATAATAAATGTAAAAAAAATTGGTCCTAGGACACCAAATCCAATATGTGAGCCTTAATTTGAGATCCGATATGGGCATGTGATGAGTGATGGATCATGATATATTTGTGGGTAAGATAATGGTTATGGAATTAGTGAGAATAAATTATCCTTTGATGGAGTAATAGTGATATTAATATTGGTTTTGAAGATGTAATTGGGATTTATGGAATGGTTTGAAGATGTGTTTCACTATTATTGTGCTTAATTTTGGGAGGCTTGCTTGTTTATAAATCAGTTTTAAAAAAAATGGCCAGGTTATATATTTATATATTCAATTCCCCACTAATTGAGCTATATGGTTATGAGTGGTTTATGAATCTATTATATTGTATCTCAGTAATATACTTTGGCTACCTAGAATTATTGAATTTTAATGAATATAAATATTTTAACTCATGGGGTAGATGACATGATAGAATGGTGAATAATGATAACCATTGAGAATACATGGGATCAGTTTGTTTATATGTGGAGATAATGGGAATCCTTTTATCATCATGTTAATATAATGATAAATTAATATTAATTGTAAATAAAATGTTTCTTGAAATTCTTGTGTGCTTATATGTTATCTAATCCTTAGTTGTGGCAGTCAGGTGTCCAAGGAACGATAACTATAGTTGATCCCAATACTAGGTTGAATCCCATATCATGGTTATGAGATATATTATATCATGTTTTTTCTATGATTTCATATGATACCCGGCCTATTTTTGTCGGTTTAATGACACTTAATGGATTCAAGGAGTGTGTCTTCCCCAATATCAAATTTAGCGAGGAACATATGGATGACTACCCCTTACCCCACTCTCTTCTCATACTAGTGTCATGAACTAGTATTCAATATGGTTACCTTTAAACTATGTTTTGTATATGTCTATAATGACTTTTAGAAATTTCATAATCACATATTAGTTGATATAGTATCCTATTGATTATATATGTATGTCATGTATGAATTGTGATGGCATGAGGTATTATACTAAACCTATAAGTCGTGGAGGATCCCAAAAATTACTATGTTGCTAAATAGAGATATGGAATGGGATGATGAGATGATTTAATACATATGGTTAATGGTGTATGGATATGTGATTATGTCATGAATGGGGTACATTGTGCTATACAACAACTCGGTTGTAATTTGGCTAGATTACATTTGAGAGAGATGACATAGGATGTGTAACATTAGGGAATAGTGGAAAATTAGCGGGGAAGTGGTAGTGGGGTACCTTATATGATATATGTTTGATATTATATTATTCATGAACCTGGGTGAGAGATGAATGGATAGGATTGGAACTTATTATACTGGATTAAGTGATGAGTTGGTTTCACTTATTATTAACTAATCTTTTGTATGATTTCGTTTTATACTATTACATGAGGTTTTGAGGATGATCATACTTAGTATACATATTATTCCCACCCTACATTAATATTAATTTTTTTCATGGCCCAAATAAGATGATTGGTGATTGATCAAGAAATTAATAGCTCATGGTGTTTTTAAGTATCTTTTTGGGATTTGAGGTTGCTGCAAATGATTTTTTTTATTTTTCGTACTTGTAGTTTCTTTTAATGTTTTTTCATTTTGTATAATATTAAATACATGTACATGGGATATTTTATTTTATCTAGAGTTTGAGTTGTTTGGTGGTTTTTTAATATCTATAAAATCTGAAATCTATTAGGGTAATGCCACTCTTCAATGATAATGATATACCCTCAGTTTGGTCACCAAACCCTGGCCTATTAGAGTACGTATTTAGGAATAATTATCTCCCTTCCCTCATTTTCATACTACGAGGGGTAACTTTAGTGGAATGTTTTCATCAAAAAAGTGAGCCTAAATGAACTCCTTATTTTAAACAAACAGATAATATTATTCTGTTGATTCATGTCTTCTTTAAAAACCATTATGAATGATTGAAATATATACTATTAGGTTAGAGATCCAAATAAGAAATATAACATGGATAACTAGTACTACAACATATAAATTCATATATTTGATAGAGATTTCATTTTTGAGTTATCCTTATATGTTCATAGTTTCATTTTTTTTATTCTTAGTAATTATAGCATTATCATTCTTAATTTTAAATTATTTTAGTTCATTTATTGAAATTGGAAAAATCATGCCAAAAAATAGTGTGATTCGTAATTAGATGAGTGACCAAAAGAGATGCCTAACCTAATTAGAGTAGGATACAATAACATCATTGTAGTATTTTATCATCTAACTCAAGTTATGAATAATATATTGAATCATGTGCAACATCCATGATATCATAATATGGTGAATCTTACAATTGTATCCACTATATGATAAAATAATTGCACTCTTAGTGGTTTATTTGATCTCATAATCATGGAAAAATGGATTATTTCGATTGGGAATATATTTTCATCCTCCAATTATTTGAGAATGTTAATTTTTTACTGGATATTTATCAATTAGAGGGATAAGTCAATCGGTGGTGAAAACTAATCATGAATACAAGTTCCATGTTTAAAATCAAATATATAGGGTGGAAATAATTCAAGAAAATATTTTTCAATAAATATATTCCTTTCACTCTATGTCATAAAATATAGAGGGAATTCATTATGCTCAATCAATATGAATATAAATCATTCAGGTGTCATGAGAAAAAACATTACAAGGAAATCATGTTATGCCTTAAACTTTTTCATTGACCTCAAAAGTAAGATTGAACACTTATTTAGTGGACTAAAGACGACTCTTTGAAAATCATAGAAAACTATAGGCTCTAGAATCTATGAATAAATTATTTGATGTTCCCCCAAAGACAACATGAAAATTGGTGAATCATAATTATCTCATGTAACTGAGGGTAATAATTATTGAATAAATTTAAAATTGTGGTGTTGAATAAATAAATATCACATAGGGAATAAAATCCATCTACCCACTTATCTGAAGTATGGGATGACAAAACATTAAATGTATTTTATGTGGATTAAAAGATGATTTATGAGTGGAATATAGAGGCATAAAACAAATTAATATTGATGTTAGGTGAAGAATACCACTGATGTAATAGAATAATAGTAGATCTAAATCAATATGTAGCCTGCGATCTAATGTTTCAACTACAAGGAACATAGAAACTATACAAACCAATGACCTAAGATACGGTTTTTTTAAAGAGAATAGATGGAATGGACAACCAATATCTATAGATAAGTGGAGTTCTTATGATTTCACTACTACTAAGGTTGATTTTAGTAATGAATTTGTAATAGGTACACTAGTTATTCATTTAAGAATAGAAAATGTGATATTTAATTATGGTTCTACACATTATTTCATATCATAAAATTTGAGTACAACTATTTAAAATCCATCTTCGACCATATATGTTGAGTAATAAATTAACATATAGAATAGGGTAATTATTTCATCTCAAGAATATAACCCATCCCCAGTCAATATTTTTTGGCTGAACCTCCCATGAAACCTTGTTATACCCCCTTTAGTGGAATTTTATACAATACTAAGCACTGATTGGATATACTTTTATAGATCCATCATGAAATGTTCTTGAGAAGGAAATCAATTTCAATATCCAAATCATCCTATGATTTTATCTAAGTGCATGGTGTAGGATTAATCACCTTGGGAAAATATGTGCAATGAATATATATTACTACATATTGATCATGTATATCATGATATAAATATTATGAAAATGGATAGGATCAACCTAGAAGGAATTCCCAATATGAGAAAATATTTTGGTATAATCTTTGAATAGTTTTATGGTCTTCCTTATGAAAAATAGGTTGAATTATCAATTGAACTTAAACCAGGAGATATGTTGATATCCAAGAATCCCTATAAATGGAACACATTGAACTGGAGGAATGAACGAAGAAACTAAAATATACATGGGATGTGATTCACTATAGAGAGAAATGGTCCACTTTGTCAGGAATAATGATGGATCAACATTCCTTTTCATTTATTATCACGAACTCAATAAAATCACAATAATTTATAAGTGTTCATGGACATGGATTTATGACTCATTGGATCAACTACATTTGGCTATGTACTTCTTGAAAGGTGATATTCAGTTAGGATATCAACAATTAATAGTGAAGAAGGATGATATCATCAAGACTAATTTTTATACATGTTATGAAAACAATTAGTTTATAGTAACATAATTCATACTCACTAATGTTATAATATTATTCACGGATTATATGAATATAATTTATAGATATTACCTTGAAAATTTTGAGGTAGTATTTATAGATGATATTCTAATATACTTGAAAAGAAAGGATGAACATGAGTAGCATTAAAATACTATATAAATGACATTTATAAAGGGGATGTTATATGAAAATATAATAAATTTGAGTTTTGGATGAAAAAAGTATCATTATTAGTGATTTTATTCACTAGTAAGGTGATATTTGTGGATCCTTCAAAAATAATGGTTGTTAAAGAATAGACTAGTCTAAAATATGTAATAGGGATCCAATGTTTCCGTAAATTATCAAGGTTATATCAATGATTTTTTAGAATCATTTCATTATTATCAAACCCAATAAAAAATCAAACTTATAAGGGTGTAAATTTTTCTCTAGATATTTTATTGTGAAATGAACATTAAATAGATGGATAAGAGGATAATCACTACACCTTTACTCACACTACCCACCTATAGGGAAGTTTTTTTAATCTATAGTTATTCTTCCAATAAGGTATTATGATATGTCCAAATGAAAAGTGATAAAGTGAAAACCTCCACCTTATGAAAAATAAAGATAAATGAGTTTAATTTTTGAACACATGATATTGAATTAGAATTAGTACTCTTTAAATTGATGATTTGGAGACATTATCTCTAGTGAGAGAAGTGTGACATATATATGTTTCATAAGAGATTAAATTATATATTTACATAAATTGATATTAATATAAACTACTTAATGTATATATATTTGAATAACGGATATGACTTCTCAATCTCTTATAATCCAGAGAAGTCAAATAATGTTGATTATGATCTATGTACAAAATATCATACAATATTATCCAATATGGTGATTGAAAAGGACCCTATATTCATAGATACATAAAGGATTTACTTTTGAATTATAAAGGAAAAAAACTAATCATAAAATGCACAAATTATTACTAAACCATACATTCTGCAAAATGTTATAGAAGATCAATGGGATGATGTAAAAATATAGAAAAAATTGGTTGTCATATGAAATGGAAAATCCACATACTTCAACATTGATGAAGAAGGATTTGTGAGAGTTTGTTCATGAATATGTGTTCGATAAAATCATAATATAAAGAAGGACAATTTGAATGAAGCACATATATTGACATTCTCTATCCACCTTGATATCACTAATATGATTAAAGATCTATAAGAGAGCATATATTGGGTCAATATGAAGAAGAAGATTGCAGAATATACATCAAATTTCTTGTTTTTTTTCTATATTAATTGAAAAAAATGAAAAAAGGGATTTTTCAACCATTAAGCATACCTACATATAAATTGAAGAACATCACCATGTTTTTTGTCACATGTCTTCTAAAGGTAGACAATGTACATAAATCTATATTGGTTATGGTAGAACTTCTAATAAAAATTCATCACTTTGTTTCTATTTAAGATGAATTCTCGCTCGATTATCTTGAAAATAAATACATAAGAGAAGTACATATTCAACATGGAACACATCTATCAATTTTACCTTAGAAGGATATGAGGTTAACCTCATATTTTTAGAAAAAGCATTAAAATGAATTGAATAAAGAGTTTAATTTTAGTATATCATATTACATTAAATTTAGGTATAATATGAATGTATAATTCCTTCACACGAGGACTTTTTGAGAACATAATATATGGAATTCAAAGGATTTTGGGGAAAACACATTTCTATTATTGAGTTCTCATACAATAATAGAATTTGATCAAAAATTTAGATGGCTTCATATGAATACCTATGTGGGAGGTGATTCCAGACAACAACTTGTTGGGATGAAATTGGTGAATGTATATATTTGGGACCTGGACTTGTAAATTTTTTTATAGAAAATGTCATGTCCATTTAATATAACATTATAGATTCATAGATTCAATAGAAGAGTCAGGATGATAATCATCGATGAAATATAGAGTTAGGGTTTGAAAAAAATTGTTCCTCTGCGTATCTCCATAGAAGAGAGTCATTAGGTTTTGGAAAAAGTATAGATAATACCCAAATAAATTTACAAATCTGAGATTCATAATCATAACAATTGTTTATCCTATAGACTATAACTCCCATTAATCATGTCTCAACTATATAACATGTTCTACGATTCCCTCTTATGGAACTTTATACCATATCGCTCACATGTACAAAACCAAGTGGTGGTAAAGTGGGAGAAAAATCTCCCTTATGAGGAACAACCATAAAGATCATCGAATATAGAGAAAATGTTTTATGTAGAAATACTACTCAACTGATCAATGTACTTTAGAGGGATAATAAATTCAAAGTGGTATCCTAGGAACCCAAGAATGTGATGAAACAAAAGTACCCTAGTTTTTTCACCTTAGTGTAAAAAATGAAACTTCAAGGGTGTAATTTCTCAAGGGGGAGAATGTAATGACTCATACTTTTATAAATAAAATTTCCATTCTAATATAAAAGTGTGTTATATATTTTTATATATTACACAGTCACCACAGAACAATGATAAAAATAATTATTAATCTAAAAATTATGTTTAAAGAAAAAATATTTCTAAAAAATTGAATCTGTTACAATGGGATAATACACTCCTAAACAAAAAATAAATAGGTTTTTGAAATTTTGATCACTCAGGTTCCCTAGAATAAGAACACTAAAAACCAAAACTATAAACAATAAACAAAATATTATCAATAGAATTTTAATTCTTGAGAATGAAGAATATAATCATTGTATAAATATAAGAGAAATATTATGGTCGTAAATATGTGTTATTTATAAGAAGTATAAAACCATTTTTACAATTAAGACATCGATCTAAACATTAAAAATAGTAATATGACCATTAGGAATAGTAACATGAATATTAGAATTGTAACAAGACACATGGAAGAGTAAAATAATATATTGTTTATCTTATGATATAAAAATAAATGAAATTTCTATTACAATATAATAAAAAGGGACAAATAAGATAACATAAATTCATGACATAATAAAATCAAAAATATTTTTTTAGCAACATAAATGCGATTTATTTTCATTAAAATGATATTTTATGATAATTTTAAATGTTTTTAATAATATTTTACTTTATGATATTTTCATAAATTTTATAATAGAATTTAATATAACCTTATGTAATTTTTCTATGTGTTAGTAATGTGACCATTTTATAAAAAATATTTTTCTCAATAAGAAATGTTTTATTTAAATATGAAATTTATTATATTTATAAAATAGATTTTTTTTTGGAATGATCACATAAAAATTATCTTATGATGAATTTATAATATTTTTCTTAAAATGTTGAATTATTGATGAATAGTGATATATAAAAAATAAATTATTTCACATTATAAATCAAAAACATGATTATTTACATAGGTGATGATCTAATAAGCAATTATATATATCTCACATGTACTAATTTTTTTATAAAATCATAGGAATAATTATTACTGTTATTCTTAAGAAAAAATAATAAACTAATGAATATTACATTAAAATAAACAACTCTCATACTCTTATAAATACCACCCCTCTTATCCTCACACTCTATGTTCCATAAAATTCAAAATGTCTTCCCAAATATGCACAAACCCATCCTTCTCTTTTTCATGTAGTTTAATTCTTAAAAAAATTCTTATCTAATGAGCCTTATGTTGTAACCTAAGATAAATCATCCAAAAGAAGGAGGTAAAATTCTAAAACAAACACTTTAAACTAAATTCTTCCTCTACATAATTTTTATTTATTAAGTATATATTGATATTATTAATTCAATATAATAAATTTACTAAATAATATGTTTTTAATGGAATATCCAACATATAACCTTCTCTCTCTTTATTCTAAAATTAATGTGTTATTCATGCTATGGTTGGTTCGCAACCTCCATGAAGAACACATTTTATTTCCCATCACCAACTTTAATAGTTGGTTATTAAAATGGATTCAATGAATAAATATATTTTTTATGATGATATTAAAATTATATAAATATCATTTAATCATACATCAATGATATTAAGAATAAAATATAATGTTTACTTTATCTATAAAAACAATTTAATCATGGAAAATTTAAAATTTTGGATAAATTTTGGATAATAAATTTAACTATAAAAATATTATATTAATTGAATTATAAATAATCAATAACTATAAAAATTTTGAGGCATTCAGACACTTTGACAACATTGTAAACCATGATCAACTCAATGAAGAGTTTTTGTAGAAGTCATTCAAAAAACTCCATGTGGCCAATGTAAACAAAAAATATGTTATAAGTGATTAAAATATAATATCAAATTGAATGACAAAAAATTAATATATATGAAAATAGTTCTTAATCAAGAAATGAGTACATTTAATTTGATTATTCAGGGGATAAACTCACTCACCAAATGATTCAAGGACATGAGGTAAGGGATCTTTTTAAAAATTCTAATTACTTCTGAGATATATATTCATATAAATTTTAACCTTTTACCTCGACAATCTTCTCATGTAAATATTACATTTTATTTATTTATGTTACATATATATATAACTAATATAATATAATATTCTATTTAGGGATTATAGTTGTTCTTTATGTTCCCTTATTAATACATTCTTTTAAGAAATCCCACTTTAAAGAGGACTAGTGTAATTATTATCTATTTCTATGTACAACTCTATCAAATTATCTTTAACCATGTATGGTTTATAAAAAAAATTCATTTTTTATAAAAATACATTTCAGTTAATTTCTTATTTAAATTAAATTATTATTTTATTACCCTCTTTAATGATTTATCATCCTTTTTCATAAAACCCTAATTAAGGCGTTAATTTAAAAAACCTATTTTTTCACCATTAACTTCAGTTGAACATAATTTTAATAAACTATGTTTATTTATTCATTTAATATTATACAAAAATGATAAATAATATATTTCCTTGGAATATTAATGATATTCCATTTGATTATTCACTAAGACAATTATTGTGTAACCCATTTCTTTTATTTGGTTTTTTATTCTTATTACCTATGTTTTATTTTATTGTATGGATAAAATATTATTTAAAATGTAATGAATATAATGGGTTAGACTAGAATAAAATATTACCCAATTCATTAAGTAATATTTTAATATCTTGAGATACTATATATGATGCACAAGCGGTTATCCTGGCACACTATGGTGTTTTGTCTTGGAAAAAGCCTTGAATTATTCTTATGATATCATGTTTTATATTTATTCTACATTCCTATGATGTTATGATAGTATTGTATCATCCTCATCATCCCATAATTTATTGTTAAAATATTTGATACTTCCCATTTGTTTTATCATAATATGATGTTTTTATCATATGTATTACTGGACATTATGCATTACTTTGACTATTCCATTACTAGGATCTATAGCTCACCCTTTTCCATTATGCATTTTCGCATTATATCATATGATGTAAAAGAAGTTTAATCAGATCTAAATACCACATTATAGAAATTTAAATAAGGTCTATCTAAATTATGTTTAACTTTTTTTATTACATTTATATTCTGCAAAAGTTACCAGACATATAGATTTCTAGGATGTAATTTATCGAACTATATATTATAAATCATGAAATAATGTGTATGTGAGAATTGATTTTATATAATATTCATATTTTGTTTTTCAAAATAGTACAGTATCAATATTTCTCTACATGTTAATTTAAGTATAAATTTTTCATTTGGTACATACCAATGTAATTTAACATTACAAAATTAATGATGTTCATCATACGTTAAGACTATCAATAAATTAAATTATTAATTATTCTTCTACTTATGTTGTAATATTTATACATTCATTATCTTACCTACATGAATATTTTTTGTGAAAATATAATTAAGAAATTTTAATCCGTATATTTCACTAGGTAAAAATAAATTTTATATTTTAAAAAATACATTAATTCTAATAAATATTACATTATTATTAACATGAAATAATATAACTACACATTTATTATCAATAACAAATTTCATTAATTATATTTAAAAATATAATATTTTATTTTAATCATTAACATCATTATGTGACTTTCTCAATTTCTTACTTTTGAAAAAAATGTTTAACTATAATATAAATATTATGTAAATAAACATGTCTCATTTTGAATAAATTTTTATGTATTATCTTAATTTAGATCAATGAAAACTATCCAGACATCTACAAACCGTATCACATCAGGTAAACAAGTAATGTCACAAGGTCATATCTATGTATTTTCAGAACCTTAATGCATGAATTCATATGATTTTCATTATAATAATAATATTTCATTAAATTAATAGATAATTTAAACATATTTTTGTTATTTATATTACATAAACTAAATCCTTTTCTACACATAATAATTTATGATGTTTAATTTATTCGATTCATGTACATTATTATTTGATTATATTCTTATTTATAATTATTGTATTAATATTTAAAATAGAAACCTCTAAATTTTTTCACTATAGAATGAATTATAAATTTATTTTTATAGTGAAAATGGATGTACCAAAAAATGAATTTTTATTGGAATATATACAATTTATATGATATAATATAGTTATACATGTTATATTTATGACTTGAAATTATTTTTCTTTCCAATTTCTTATACATAAATTTATTTTAACTAATTATATTATTTATATGACATTGTATATATAGATATTGGTACAATTTTCCACAAGTGTGAAGGTTATAGTGCTTAGTTGAAGCAATAAAGGTGATGCCCAATTTTTTTCATCCAATGAAATGGATAATATTTTAAAAAAATATCCAAAGAAACACTAGAATATTCATATAGAGGATATTTCACATTTAATATATACTTAATTTATTACAATAATTTCCACAAATGAAAAAAGTATTTCTTATTATTTATAAATTTATTTTCTGATCTTTTCTTGCCATTGTTATGGTGGAGAATCCAAACTAGAATTCCTTTAATAGTATTTTCATATGATTTATGATTATTTCAATGATACTATTCATATTATAGGTTCTATCATAGAGGAAAAAAGTATCTTGTGTCATTTTCCATTGATAATAATAGGAAAACTCTTTTGTTCCATCTTTTTCTTAAAATAGAGGGAGTATGATTTTCTACCTCAATATTGAGATATTGTTAGAGGTGTTCTATTATTCCAAACCACTAACATCATTGAAATGGTATAACTAGGAATATATACTTAGGGATCAACAATTAATAATGGTTCAAGATACATTTATCGAATTACTTTACTTAAGTGAACCCCATAACAGATAATAATAATATTATTATTATAATTTTGTTATCTTGACATGTATTAAAATCAATGATTAATAAATAATATCTATCAGGCCTATAACTTATCATATAAAACCTCTTAATAATTTATGAAACCTTAAATAATATAATATTTAGTTAAATAAATATTATTCATTCAAAAAATAAATAAAAATAATATTCACTATACTCGAGAATACATCTTTTTTCAATATTAATGTATCTAAATAAATATTTATATCAATATATTCCCTAAACTAGTGAAATAATAACTATGAATTTATTAAATTTAGAATAATAAACAATATATAAATAAATATTTTATTCACTAAACTCATAAATAAATATTTATTTAATATTCAACTCATATATTCTAAATTTAAATATTTAGTGATGTAATTTACGCGATAAAATAAACTTCAATAATTATTATTCAACCAGTTGAGACTAATATATAATATTAATATTAACTTTAAATATAATTTAATTGAGATATTGAATAAAATTACTATGAAACATATTTCCCTCTTTCTTAGTAAAATTGGATAATTTTTAAAAATTTCATAGACAAAAATGATAGAAAATGTTAATGTACCTTTAATGAAATAAGTTAATGTCACAATTGAAATATCCTTATATAAATGATTATGTTTTATATGATCCATTTATATGGGATCTCATCATGAAAGATGAATACTTGTGTCATTCTTTATGATTAAATTCATGTTTACTATTTTTATGATAAATGAATTGATTGTAGTATATTTAATGTTGAAAAATAATTCATGCTAGATTCACCATTTTCATTGGCATCCAACGGGTTTATTTCTTGAATATGAAAATACCCAACGATTAACTTATTTGAGATAATTCATTAACCTGCCTTCCAAAGGTTGGTGGTCATTGGTAAATTCCACCAAATACACTTAAGGGAGTGCATTGGCTTAGAGGATGGGAGGTTGGTACAATAAATCCATGTTTGTTGGAATTATCACCAACTCCAGGAATCTATTAAATATTCAAGACATGTTCATGAATACTTTATTAAATCCTATATATTATGTAGGATTACCCAAGATTAACAATCAGCTAATAAATTATATTAACTTTGTAATCATATGTATATATCCAAGGGTATTAATTGATGGAGACATCTATATGTATCTGAGTTTCTACATTTATGGTATCCATTTACAAGAAATTTAAAGATTATATGATTATTTATTATTATATTATTGATTTTAAGCCACATCGTGGGGAGATCTTGAATTTATAATCATCCTAGGAGACAAAAGTGGTTTTTACATCTGGATTGAGGCCATAATATTGGATTCCGACATATCCTCATGATATGAATCAGAATCCACGTATTTTGGTTCCACATAATAGGAAACATCATACCATTTAAGGACATGTGATGAGGAAAAAACCATGAAGTTTAATGTTTTTTGGAATTGACATTTTGGTGAAATGTTCCTCATTAACTTTTGGCGTGGGACTTATGCTAAAACCTCCTAGGGAACCCGGAAGGGAGGTGGGATCAAAATTTTGATATAACCTACTGGGAATGTGGCCTAGATATAATTTGGATTTATTTGGGGTGTTGGTTTTGAACCTTGGGGAGGATTCCAACATATCCCATTTGGATGGGAATAAAATCCCATGAATTTCAGATGTGAAGGCTCACTCCTATTAGGTTACTCAGAAGTTTTTCTAATAGATATTTTTCCCTTTGAGATGCTGACAACATGGTTGGGGATTATAATGAATAGGAGGCCCATGGTGTGGGAAATATTGAGGCTTTCACCGTACATGAGGATGCCCAGTTGGTTGGAAATATTGATCTGGGGACCCATGAATATTGATTCATTGTCATGGAGGGTGGGATAAAGATATAAAGAAATTAATTCTCAGTTGAGACATGAATATGATAATATAGATGTAATGATTGTAACCAGAATCTAATCCCATGAGAGTCATGTTGAGTGTGAGAAACAAGAGGAAGTATAAGATCTGGGAAACTAAGCAATCATCATTATCCTTCTTCTAGAAGTGGCCAAAGATATTGGAGAAGAATAAAGGGATTTTATATGCCCATCCCTTCCCTTATTTTATGACCATCATTATAACATCTGACTACCCATCTGGATACTTCTCGGAAGAATGGACATGTTCTTAGCCTAGAAGGAATACCCTCCTCCCAATTAAAGATAAGAGAGGTGGATAATTTATTAATCACCATAAAATAGAAAATTAAGTGTCATCTTACCTTTCAGGGTCTGAATTAGGTGTCTCTAGTCTTAGAGATGATGATTTAAGGACATTGAGATAGACCTCATGTATTATATATGAATAGGGAAGGATAAGGCCCGTTAAATTATGTCTAAAATTTGGAATTCCATAGAAATTCCCCTAGGGTTGGAGTCCTTATTACTTAAGGGATTAAAATATACACACACTTAGAGTAGCTTACCTCTCAGGTAGGAAATGAACGGGACACCCCTTACTAATGGGACGTGAAATTGAATGGGATACACAAAATGGTTCTTTCAGCATGGGTGTGCATGTTTGGAGGATTTATTGAAGGCTTTGTGTTTTTATACCTTACATAGGATTCCCACAGAAGGAGGTCCCCTTCAATTGTTCAAATGAATAGAGGTATTATACAATGATTGTGGTGATAAGGGATAGATGAGTATAAGTGTGGTCCTACAGGCGAATGATTGGAGAGCTAGAGAGGTATCCCACATGGTAAGGCCTAGATTAACTAGATGTTATTTTTGAAGGTTATGTCTATGTATGATGGAGATTAATTTTGGATGATGGATAACCTAGAAAAAACACTTCGGATATGCCTTACTTTAGTCTCCAAGGGTTTCCATAGGTGTTCCAAGAGGGGCCCTGCACTGGTCATGTGTTTATGTGGGGGCCTTTTCTCTAGTTATTTTTGATTAGAGGGGAGTGGATCCTAATATTAGTATTTTTTATTTCACAAATTGGATGGACTTTAGAACCACTATCCCCCTTAATTAGTTATTCTATGTGGTTTTTGAGAACTCTCTTGATGGTTTGGGGGGCCTATGAGAAGGAATTGGGAAAGTAAAGCATTGAGATTTCTCTGGGATTTTTCATCACATATAATCTACATCCCCAAGGTCCTATTTATATGAAATTTTAGAACCCTGGGTGAAGGAGGTGTCTTGCGTAGGTACTTCGTGTTGGTAGTCATGCAATCGAGTCTTGAATAGTTATCTTTGGCATGCTTGTCTTGGGCCTGCACACTACATCTAGTGCGTGGGTGTGACTTGAATGGTGATTCTAATTTAGGCCCCATATTATAGGCATTTATGGAAGCATGTGACTTCGAGAAATCATAACTTATAATTTCCTAAAAGTACTTCCCTTTAAAAAATTTCATTTTCACTGAAAAAAAGTGAGTTTTACCAAAATCCCCACATTAAGATTCTATTTGATCAGAAGAAGATGTTATGATCCTTTGGTAGAGGAAAAGGATGTTAATGGATCCTTAATTCATTAGACTATATGTTTCAATGATCCTTTATTACAAAGGATCAATAAACATGGCTAATTGAAAGCCACATAATGGAGTAGTGATGGGTCAGGTCAAGCTGAAAAGCTACACTGGTAGATCATGTAGGTCGATGACATTCCATGCATGCATCCTACATATGGTTTCATTTGTATGTAAATAGAGATGAGGGACCCATCAGATCTTCTTTCCTCTATCAATTTTTCACTTTTCTATTTTTGTTCTAGTAATTTATTCATGCTTATATATGAACATAATTTCCATTCACATAGACTCAATATTCCCTTATTTTCATAATGCATGCACCTGGGCAAGTGGCCTATACTATTTTAAATGAGCAGGTGATGTGCATGAGGTTACATGAGTGGGTGACCTGTATGAGGTCACCTAAGTAGGTGGTCTACATGAGTCCATGACTTTAAAAATTTTCTAATTTTCTAATTGTTTTTAAAAAATTATTTATATTTCCTAAAATCCTAGTACTTCTTTATCGATTCCCAATGGCTACTCAGAAGGCTAATGTTTCTGATAAACAGGGTAGATATCAAATCAAAGAGATAATCCATGTCATCAGTCCTTATTACTATGCCATATTTGACATTATGCTCTTAGACATGTCGAAACACAATAAGAAGCACCATCTTGAATATCTAGAGGGTAACTATTTTCCACTCTATGACCACAGAAATATAAAGGATATATTCTTCCTAGAGTTGAATAACTATGTCCCTCTTTCATGGTTCCAAGAATATTGAAATTTCACGACTACAAAAATCATGGTTTTTGGTAATATATATAAATGATTTAACATCATCCATGAACTATGTAACACATCATAATATTTGTAACTCATATTTGAATCCTCACACCACGAGTTAAAGATGTCTTGATACTCATTTATCATCCATGATTCAATAAAAGTTAAATAAATGGTATGAAAGGAATATTAGCTCCGGATATCAAGAATGAAACCCTATTCTAATGAGAGAAGTTCATTATGAAGTATAGATGAGTTCTTTCCTAGATCTCGGTGGGACTTACAAAGGTCCCACGGGATGTCCCGCATTGGATATTTGTGGAATTCCCGTAAAATTATTGTCCACATTACTGTAGGGAATGTATAACAAGTGGGGGTACACAATTTATTCGGATGTACCTAGCAATAAACATTTATTAGGTTTTTTATAAATGTGTCTAAATATCCACATACTGCATGTTCGCGACTCAATTAGTGGTGTGAGGATGAGAACATTTGTTATAGCAGCTAAGATAGTAGTGGGGAAGCATATAGGGTTGGAATAAAATATCATAGTAAAAATAAATCAGTTCCTAATTTATGTAAACACAAGGAATTCACTTTTCAAAATTACAAGTCTATTCCATGTATTGTGTAGATGGGTTATGAGAATTTTTTTCTTATGTTGTGATAAGTAGAATCAATGTTCTTAGGTGCTGATTCTGACCATTTTTTTACGGAGGTTCTAGAATCCAAACCCTATATCTAAAGTCTAGTAGAGCTTGAACAATACGGAATATGATTAGGGTGTTCAATTTTTTTCTATATACGGATGCACACACCAAGATGTTCACTGATTATGACAAATCTAGTGATAAGTAGAGGTCATATATTATCCCATTCATGGATGGTGTGCTAGCGGCCAAAATTTATTCAGATATTATATACATGGCCTATGATTCATAGAATTTTCATTCCAATTCAAATGTATTTATAAAAAAATGTATCCCATCTTACAAACATCCAATCAGAGAGTCACCCAATGGTGTCCCGAAAACTCTGGATTTTCATAGAGGTAGAGGTGACTCGATTTGTAATTAATCTCCCTATAGTGAGTGTATCCACTAGGTTGACCTCCAGGTATTCTATGTCTTGGATTTCAACATAATCCCAATGGGGTGATGATATTAGGAATTCCATGAATCGTGACCATTACGAATCCTAGAAGGAGAAAGGGCAGTAGATAGGATCCAATCATTTTAGGGAGTGATAGTGATGAGTCCTTGTGCTCACCCAAGCTACCCCATACAGAATTTATCCCACTAGTATGGGTCAAAATATCTACAATACCTGAGATTGGGATTATAATATCCAACTGCCATTTCCAAGAGGAAATACAGACTCTAGTTTCCCACCCTTAGAGTACAATGTAGGTACATGGGAATCCCATGATGTCTATGAGTTAATAGTTTACCTAAAAATAGTCCAAAACAGACTCATATTTTATATGACCAGAGGTGGTACAATTTTGGATGGACATTAACTAAGATTCCAAGGACCATTGTTCACTCTTTTACAACGTGTTTCAGATTTCATATTTTGGGGATGTTCAATACCCACCCATCCTTCACTTTGATGGTGACCCTATTGAGGGGGGAGATATATACATGGGAGTTGGATATATGGTCATATACACCACTAATAATCATGTCCTAGACACATAGCGGGTAAATGAAATGACAGAATAATGGTCTATTAAATGGTATGATGAGGCATATGCTATTTAATAAGATGACTTCACCGATCATAATGATGTATGTTTTCCTTTTTCCTACATTTCTTGCTCCTCATGTAATTTATTTTGAACAAAATACCATTAATAAAGAAAGGGTGACCCTGATTTGAAATTGGATAAGTGAAAATCAATTGAGATCCCTTCCCCAAAATAGTGCCGGACAGGGTCCCCTGTGGTGGATGAGAAATCGGCTCCTGAATCAAGGGAGCTATCCTTATGTGAGAGGATGATGGAGGAGGATATGGTGGGGGATTCCTCTTGGCTTCCACCCCCAATACCTATACTTTCAAATGTTAGTTCCAGCCTTCCACCATTGAATGTGTATGAATGAGGGAGAGTTAAGCGACTGAGCAAACTCATCATTAGTTGGGGTGAGTTTTCTATACACTATAAATCATTGATTTTTTCTAGAATAAATGCATAATTATTCTCATGGGTTACAAGATAAACTCTTGTCTCCTATCTCAAGGGGTGTAGAGATGACCCCCTATAAACTAAGGAGGACATTATGGATGAGGAAGAGGTCCCTATTGGTGAGTCTGTTCCATCCAAAAAAGGAGAATCAAGGGAATACGTTTCATTTTTTACTATAACTATAGAGAGTGAAGAGAATCCCAATAATTCAATCTTCACATCATAAGGTTCCATGTACCAATTATTTACTTATGCTTCTCATGATATTTTAGATCCACTGGATACACTGGAGGACCCTATAACTACCACTACATATCATATCACTACTCTATAAGGGGATGACATGGTTCCCAAACCATCTCATGAATGTAAAGGGGAAAATATTTAGCCTACATGGGATGAGTGGAATGTGTATGCCAAAAGGATAGTGGATGTTGTCGACAACATAACCAATTTTTTTTCTAAACCCAACATCATACGCACCTCTAATAGTGAGGATGTTATGAGACTCGATGCCATACATATTGAAATAATGGACACAATTAATCTAGATAATGGTATTTTTGGCTCATTGGGGTAGTTAGGTCATTATAAAGGAATTGGATGGATGTGAGATTCCCCTTTTGGTGTTTTCTTCCATGACTGAACTTATGTTCTATAAATTAACTCAATGATATTAATTTTTTTAGTCATATATGCATTAAATGTTTCCCTGTTATTTCATGAATAGGTAACTCAGATCCCTTATACTACTATGACTATGAAGGTGACATACTAGGTCATTTATGTGGGGGATTATTTGGATCCATCCTTCCTAGGAGATGAGAAAAATAATGTGAATTTATAACAGTATAAAACCATAGTTAAAAGTGTTGAGACTGATGGTGTTAGGGGGAATTCAACCAAGACATTTTTCCATTAATGGGTGAGTTACATTAAATTACATGAATTTCTTATATCCTTTCTCCATGCTATCTTGAAATGTGGATCATGGATTTTATTTGACATTTATCATTGATAGTCACAATAGAGAGATCTGAAGGGGATGTATCTACCCCAATTCAATCGATTGCACAAGGAATGGGTGACGTCTCTCCAGGGAGGAAAACATAGGTCCCTTCTATGAACAAATTGATTTTATAGGATATAGCACCCCTTATGATCGGATCCATGGAGAGCCATGAATATCAAGATAATCTCTAGGCTTTTTAATGAATCATATAGTGGGATATATTGGAGATTATTTTGAGAACCACTAATTAAGTATTACCTTAAAGACTCCTTCATCTACATAACCTGTTTATTTTGATTGGGTACGGTGAATTTGACTATTGCATGGTTCACACATCCATGAAGTAAATCATTCACCAATGAGAGTATGAGAAAGAGTCACTGTAGATTCATATCGAGGCCATAACTCTCATCAGAACTATTGACCATTGAGAATCACTATCCGTTGTACAGTTAAATATTATTAATAATTTTAAGGAATGTAGACTATGGGTTGTTGAGAAATCTACTCAAATTGGGCACCTCTTATAAGAGATTGATTCTTACGAAGGGGTGCTCTTAAAAATTTATCATTTACTGGATGGAATTCAAGGTGAGGGGGAGAATACCATTATAGATATGGGGGATAAACTTTTATTGGACGAGGAGGATAAATTTGTTCAACTAGGAAAGATCCGACATGCCATTGGGTTATGATTATAACTTGTTTATAGAACATGTCTGATAGACTCTAATTTTTTGGATGTTCTTATTAATTTTTTATCCATCAATGAAAATGATTTCTTCCAAATAATCTATGTATTTATCCCATTTTCCACTATAATTACAACATAAAACTGAATATGGTTTGTATTGAAATGTGTCCTTATAAAAATGAGTTTCAATCACACTAATAGGGATGGGGGGTATTTTATTTTTTCATACGTATTTAGACCTAGAGATAATAAATTTACTATTTCTAGAGTCGTATGGAGGACTCTAAGAAGTTTTTTAATTTTGTGTCATCACCATAATTATTTCCAAAGTCAATATTAATGGGACTTATTGAGAGTACATTTCTCTTTATTTGTAGAGACCCAAAGCTTGACGTACATTGACATTACATTACTTTTGCGGAATACTTAGTACATAACAAAAACACACACACAAGGACCGTAATAGTTTAGTGTCTTTGGAAACTAGGAATATAATCTCCTAATCACGGTGAAAGATCTTCAACATCTCCCATAAAGATATTATTTTTTTAAACCTAAATCCTTTTTTTATGTCCTGGGAAAAAATATAAAAGGGTGAGCTCAAATGCTCAGTAATGGTAAACAAAAGAAATATCAATCATGTAATATTCATAAGAACATATCTTTTGGAAATCTTAACCTGCAAAAGAGATCATAATTTCATAACATGGGATAAATCATATTAGTGAAATGAAATCCCAATAATCATAACTTAAAACATGAAACTTTGTGGCATACACACATAATCATAGAGAATCATTTCTTATTAGTCAAGACTCATTTCCAAGAGTATCTTAGTGGACAAAGTCAATTTCTGAACTGAGTTCACTCCTCGTTTCAGTCCTGTTTCACTGAACCGGTATAACCTACCATTCCAGCCATGTCTATATCATGAGATATAAAATCATTACCCAATTAATTGGATGGAGATATAGGTCCCAACCATCTCATAATGATACCATTCTTATGTGTACCACAAAATCATAAATCATACATCATTGCATAACCCATGTAGTAAAAATGGGATTCTTAAACAACATGACATCATAAAACAATTCATATAAGATAAAGGAATTAATAAAAATATTTCCATCACAACATAATCAAATCCATTTAATAATAGGTATAGAAACAGAACCCTATATTATCTTAGATGGAAAATAATTATGATAAAACACTTGAACTCCATTCTTGAGGAAAATATCCTTTCTACTTCAAAAGAACTTTTCCTTTCTTAACATTTCATACAATTATAAACTAAGAGAAGTTGATTAAAAATAAACTTGAAAACTTGTAAAGGAAGCTTCATGGAAATAATGTTTTAAAAATCCACTCATGCTGTATAAGTTAAAAAAACATTCTTCCCGTACTTCTGTCGGAAAAGTCAAAAAGTACCTCGTATGAAAAATGACAAAAGATTCCTTTCATATCTTTTACTAAAACTCACCGAAGGGTAAAATTTGATTTATAAAATTGTAGTTGGATGGAAATAATATTACATATTGAGGAAACATTAATGTGGATGATAAAATACACCCCAGTAAATACCAATGTATAAACAATCTCGGATAAAAATGAGATTGTGATATTTCCTTTTCCTTAGGCCCGATTTGCTTCGTCAGTGTCCGAACCTCCTGTATAATGATTTAAATAATGTCATTGACTTATTAAAGAATAATATTCATTTTATTATATCATATATGGTTCACTTATGACTTTATATTACCCATTCTTTTGTAAATTCCATGTTAAAGAGCGTTTTGGGTAAAATTGATTCATTTGTCATCCATGTTTTGACTTGTAATTATTCATATGATTACTTAGATCATGATTACTTAATTCCAGAATATAAAACTTGATTTATATATAATATAGATTCAGAATATAAATATATATAATAAATCAGTAAATGGAATGAAATACACCGTTCATGGAGACGATAGGCCGTACGTACACATGAACGTTGTTTCTGTTTCCTTATTGAGTTGAAGGGAATTAAGTAGATGACATACATATATATACACATAAATCCAATATCATTTTTATGTCATATATTTCATGATTACTTATTATATATACTTTATAATCATTCATGAATGGTTAACGTGGAGAATGAATCTCATCGCGTCGTGGAGACGGTAGTCCGTACGTACGCACGAGCGATGATATCGTTCTCATGATCGTGGAATTGTATTGGAGTGTATGTCTACTATTTCAGAATCAATATCACTTTACAATAATCATATATAGTTATTATGTACACCATTATACCCATCCAAGTAAAGAGGTGGTGGAAAATAGATTAGACGACGACGTGGAGACGGTATTCCGTACGTACACACGCGCGGTGATTTCATTTTCCGTAGGATGGATAGATGGTGAAATAGGGTTGTTTCATAATTATAATGACATATTAGTATATGAGTGATAATTATGTTATTACTTCATGATGAAACAGCTAAATAAGATGAAGTGGAAGAAGAAATAAAGGTGAATGAATCGGGAATGAAAATTACCCCTTCTTTGAAATGCCTCTATGAGACCTCCTCTTAGGGCACTAAAATTGGTCTTTGAGGAAGACCATATCCTATAGAATGTTTCTAGGGAAGTGTATAAGGGAATATTTCAGCGTTTGGCCGAGCGTGAAGGCTCAAAGTGGTGTGAGGAAGAGAGAGAGGAAGTGCCCTTTTATAAGGGAGGAGAGGGGCACCTTTGGAATAACTAAAACTATTATTTTATTATAAATCCAAATTCGGTTTTAAATAGCTCCAAATTGATTAATTTAGAAGCTAAGATGGGGATGGGTAGAAATCCTCTCATCCAATAGAATTTAGAGAAGTTTAGGTTCCTATTTTAACCTTATCAATTAGATTTAACATTAAGTAAAATAGTTTTACTTTTACCGTGTCTTCTTGTGTTCTTATACTATAAGGTTAATAAACTTACTATAAGAAGCCAAAAGAACCCCAAGTTGTTTATTATTAATATATATAACTTTTTATAAGTCATTTGGCCGAACCTTAGGTTTTATTAATAAAATAACAATTAATAATATAATATTTGTTTTAAAAACTATTATTTGCCAATTTTAACACTATTTAGTAATTGATTTTTGTGAAAATCATAACAGATTGATTAGTTCGAAAAAAGTCAATTAAATAAACACTAACATGTCGACTTAACCTAGAAAATTTGTTGAATTAATAAAAAGACTCAAATTAAATTTATTTGGGTATTTATAACATCAATTTTGTCAATATTTCAGTAATAAGATAATTACTGTATCATCGTTGTGTCATAAATAAATTAAATTATTTAATGTCTAAAAAATACAAATAAAATAACATTATGTATGAAATCTTTCAGCTTTCTAATGAATATTTATAGTCGAATTTATCTTATGTATAACCCCATATTAAAAATGATTTACTTATTAAACTTTGATTTTAACTATTTTAACCCTTCTTTAAATAAATTAATAATAAATGTCCTAATCTAATCTAAGTGGGCCTAAATGGTCATATTTTATTCCTAAGGTTGTTTTAGGTCAAATTACATTTATCCAATAGAATTAGGACATGTGGTTGGGTAATAATAATATCATTTTTATCCTTAATTACCCTATTTACTTTGAGCCGTGGTAAAAAAATTAAAAAGTTACTATTCACCAAAAATTATTTTCATCTCATTGAACCACATTTTACTTACTGAAATCAACCGTGTCTCTCAGATTTTTGAAATTCCACTCAAAGAAGCGGTAAAATTATGTTTTATGAAGAATTCATTTTTTTTAACTACCACTTAGTCGTTTCACTATTCATCAAAAAATGAAAGTTTCTAGAAAAATACCAAAAATTAGGCCTAAGCTATATTTGATATTATGAACTCAAAAATGATGTCTATTTTACCAAATTAAAAACATATTAGTTGCATTAATTAATTTAAAAATTAATTCCCGTCATCAAAACAAATAGCGTGTTTTTAAGAGATAATAACCATCAAATGATTGACTCTTGTTTATGTCTGGTTTATATGTAGAATTACATCCAATGACCAACATTGTATTAAATTGTAAAAATATATTCTAAATATACATTAAAACAACTCAAATTAATAATTTATCACTATTAATTATTTCTATTAAAAAAGTTCTTTTTAATTAAAATTTAGTAATTTTCACTATTCATCAGAATATGAAAGTTATCTGAAACGTACTAAAATTTCACCATAAGCTAATTTCGATATTCCAAATCCAAAAATGAAGTCCATTTTAAAAAATAAAATTTAAAAAATTTCAAAAAGTGGTTATTACTATTCATAACAGCTAGTTTTAATAATATTTTAATAGCATATCGTTGTTTAGTGAAACTCGGTATTGCGTACTACACACGCTATTGAGGAAGGTCGTGATTGTGTGTAATGCAAGGCAAGTCAATGATGCGTGTTGTGAAAGCTCTTTTTGGTGTAGCGTACAACACAAGACATTAATGAAAAGAATATTTTTCATAAAATCTCGGGGTGTTACATTCTACCCCCCATAAAATGAAGTTTGCCCTCGAAATTCGTCGTAGTTATAAATGGTTTACTACTTGAAAGTTTCTTTAATAGAAAACCACATCGTAAAATGGAATACCAAAACCATTCTTTAAAAAAAGTATGAAACGTAATGGTTACCCAAATAAACTACTCGCTGGGTTTCCACATAGGTGAAAATATGGATATAGAAGAGAAATCTAACCATCATGTTCTGATGGAGAGTGGTAGAGAACCTGGCTATGGAAAAGACAGCAATCACAAAACCATAAATTTGTGATGAACTATGGTACCATCTAATTCATCAGATATAAGAGCAGTAGGACAACATTTTTGGTTTTCAAGATCATTTACCTAAAGTTGATGAAATTGGAATTAGAAAAAAATACTTTCGTGATTTTGGTACTGTGTCACCGTTGGTCATTATTTGGACAATTTCCACTTCATCTCTTAAGGAAATGAAGTTGGATTTTTCATTCGTGAAGTGCTAGCAGATCATGTGATAGAATTATGGGTCATTCCATCTGTCTCAAACAAATGGTTAAAAAAGTTATCAAAAATAAATAAGACCATCTATGGTGAAGTAAATCGTATACGATTCCAAAAATGAACTTATACTTTATATATCATACCGCGTAATAAAATAAAGCTAGTTTCTACTAACCAGGGACTTCCAGTAGGCCAGTGGTAGGCGATAAAGGCCAGTCGCACTTCGGTTGTGGGTTCGATTCCCGCAACCTTGTCCGACGCGATGGGTTGTCACCCATCCTGCAGGTTGTCCTTTTTCTAAAACTACATTACTATAACATCACCTAAATAATATCAAAATAAGTTCTATCCTTAAACAATATAAACTTATGGTTAACATAATCCATTCCAATATTTAGGCTTATCTAAAATACTTCGGTCCAAGATCATAGTATAATGAAAATGATTACTTGAAATGTCGTCAACCAAGCATGTGAATACCATCATTTATCCCCCATATATCTTGTTGGTCACATTCCAATCATGTGAATACCTTAATGATGTATTCTCATGAAAAATGAATACCCATTAAACCTTAGTGAAAACATGAATGATGTTAAAAGTTAACTCTTTCCACATACCAAAATCCAAAAATTTTATATACTCAAACCATGATATAACCTTCTCCTTATATCAGTCATGATCTCATGAATACTATCAAACATTTAATTTTCTCCTTATCCCTTCATTATGCGCATATCATCTTCTTTCCAAAAATATCTGAATAACCTTTCATGGTTACTGGTACCATTAATCATACACTTTCAAAACTAAAGGAAATACAACAGTGTAACAATCCATAGATGTCTCTTTATTCCATAGTACCATGAGATTACTTATACAACATTACACATGATAAACATGTAATCATTCCACTATATTCTTAAACCATTGACCGAGCTTCAACAATTCTTTCATCTCACTTATCATTTGTAGTCTCTTCATCATCATCCACATAAATACTACCCATATGACCATACTTATTCTCTTCATGAGACTTTCCCATAGGGCACTGGTTTGCATAATGGCCGTACATTCCACATTTAAAACATTTAACCATTGTTGATGTCATAGAAATACCATTATCCTCATCCCTGGTGTTAACTACACCATTTCCTTTGCACTTACTGGCTTTGTGTCCTTCTTTTCCACACCCAAAGCATCTTCCAGTTCCTTTGAAACATTCTCCTTGATGCCTCTTCCCACATGATTTACATAGGGGAAATTGAACTTTCTTTCCTCTAGGATCATCATGAAACTCCATCTTTCTCTTATTAGCTGAGTCAGTAAACTTAGCAAATTTTACTTTATTGATCATATTACGAGGTTGCTGATTCGACATAATAATGATGTTTGGACTTCCAAATCCTATTTCATTTGGTCGCTCATGAAGAATATCATTCCATTGTACATCATATCCTTTATTATCGTGAATCATCTTGTTTCCAGCCATTTTCTAAAACCCAAAAAGAATAGTGTGAGAGGCAAAAATCATAATAAAGGGGGAGTAACTTCAATATATAACATCTTAGGATAAATTCTATGATCGTTACCATAGTTCTAGGACTGTATCCTATACGTATACTTATCCTTAGGGACATCCCTAAAAATACCTTAGAAATATCTCTAGGGATCTCACTAACGTTTTCGCATCCTAGTTTCCAAAGGTTGACTAAACTTTTCCTCTGATACCAACTGTAGAGACCCGAAGCTTGACGTACATTGACATTACATTACTTTTGCGGAATACTTAGTACATAACAAAAACACACACACAAGGACCGTAATAGTTTAGTGTCTTTGGAAACTCCGAATATAATCTTCTAATCGTTTTGAATGATCTTCAACATCTCCCATAAAGATCTTCTTTTTTTTAACCTAAATCATTTCTTTATGTCCTGGGGAAAAACATAAAAGGGTGAGCTCAAATTCTCAGTAAGGGTAAACAAAAGAAATATCCATCATGTCATATTCATAAGAACATATTTTTTGGAAATCTTAACCAGCAAAAGAGATCATAATTTCATAACATGGGATAAATCATAGAAGTGAAATGAAGTCCCAATAATCATAACTTAAAACATGAAACTTTGTGGCATACACACATAATCATATAGAATCATATCTTATTAGTCAAGACTCATTGCCAAGACTATCTTAGTGGACAAAGTCCATTTCTGAACCGAGCTCACTCCTCGTTTCAGTCCTGTTTCACTGAACCGGTATAACCTACCGTTCCAGCCATGTCTATCTCATGAGATATAAAATCTATACCCAATGCATTGGAGGGATATATAGGTCCCACCCATCTCATAATGATACCATTATTATGTGTGCCACAAAATCATAAATCATACATCATTGCATAACCCATGTAGTAAAAATGGGATTCTTAAACAACAGGACATCATAAAACAATTCATATAAGATAAAGGAATTCATAAAAATATTTCCATCACAACATAATCAAATCCATGTAATAATAGGGATAAAAACAGAACCCTATATTATCTTATATGGAAAATAATTTTGATAAAACATTTGAACTCCATTCTTGAGGAAAATATCTTTTCTACTTCAAAAACACTTTTCCTTTCTTAACATGTCATGCAATTCTAAACTAAGAGAAGTTGATTAAAAATAAACTTGAAAACATGTAATGGAAGCTTCTTGGAAATAATGTTTTAAAAATCCATTCATGCCGTATAAGTTAAAAAAAACATTCTTCCCGTACTTTTGTCGGAAAAGTCAAAAAGTACCTCGAATGAAAAATGACAAAAGATTCCTTTCATATCTTTTACTAAAACTCACCGAAGGGTAAAATTGGATTTAAAAAATTTTAGGTGGATTGAAATAATATTACATACTGAGGAAACATGAATGTGGATGATAAAATACACCCCAGTAAATACCAAAGTATAAACAATCTAGGATAAAAATGAGATTGTGATATTTCCCTTACCATAGGTACGATTTTCTTCGTAAGTGTCCGAACCTCATGTATAATGATTTAAATAATGTCATTGACTTATTACAGAATCATACACATTGTTATGATATCATATATGGTTCACTTATGACTTTATATTACCTGTTCTTTTGTAAATTCCAGGTTAAAGAGCATTTTGGGTAAAATTGTTTCATTTGTCATCCGTGTTTTGACTTGTAATTATTCATTTGATTACTTAGATCATGATTAATTAATTATAGAATATAAAACATGATTTATATATAATATATATTCAGAATATACATATATATAATAAATCAGTAAATGGAAAGAAATACATCATTCATGGAGATGGTAGGTTGTACGTACGCTTGAACGCTGTTTCCATTTCCTTATTGAGTTGAATGGAATTAAGTAGATGAAATAAATATATATACACATAAATCCAGTATCATTTTTATGTCATATATTTCTTGATTACTTATTATATATACTTTATAATCATTCATGAATGGTTAACGTGGAGAATGAATCTCATCGCGTCGTGGAGACGGTAGTCCGTAAGTACACACGAGCGATGATATCGTTCTCATGGTCGTGGAATTGTATTGGAGTGTATGTATACTATTTCAGAATCAATATCACTTTAAAATAATAATATATAGTTATTATGTACAACATTATACCCATCAAAGTAAGGTGGTGGTGGAAAATAGATTACACCACGGCGTGGAGACGGTATTCCGTACGTACGCACGCGCGGTGATTTCATTTTCCGTAGGATAGATAGATGGTGAAATAGGGATGTTTCATACTTATAATAACATATCAGTATATGATTGATACTGATGTTATTACGTCATGATTAAACAACTAAAGAAGAATAAGTGGAAGAATAAATAAAGGTGAAAGAATCGGTAACGGAAATTACCTCTTCTTTGAAGCGCCTCTTTGAGATCTCCTCTTAGGGCACTAAAATTGGTCTTTGAGAAAGACCATAACCTATAGGATGTTGCTAGGGAAGTGTAGAAGGTAATTTTTCAGGGTTTGGCGGAGCTTGAAGGCTCAATGTGGTGTGACGAAGAGAGGTAGGAGGTGCCCTTTTATAAGGGAGGACAGGGGCACCTTTGGAATAACTAAAAATATTATTTTATTATAAATCCAAATTCGGTTGTAAATAGCTCCAAATTGATTTATTTCAAAGATAATGTGGGGATGGGTCTAAATCCTCTCATCCAACAGAATTTAGACAAGTTTAGGTTCCTATTTTAACATTATCATTTAGATTGAACATTAAGTAAAATATTTTTACTTTTACCGTGACTTCTTGTGTTCTTATACTATAAGGTTAATAAACATACTATAAGAAGCCAAAAGAACCCAAAGTTGTTTAGTATTAATATATATAACATTATCTAAGTCATTTGGCCGATCCTTAGATTTTTAGGAATAAAATAACAATTAATAATATAATATTTGTTTTAAAAACTATTATATGCCAATTTTAACACTATTTAGTAATTGATTTTAGTGAAAATCATAACAGAATGATTAGTTCGAAAAACGTTAATTAAATAAATACTAACATGTCATATTAACCTATAAAATTATTTGTAATTCATAAAAAGTCTATAATTACATTTAATTGGATATTTATAACATCAATTATTTTAATAATTCATTAATAAGATAATTACTGCATCATCGTTGTGTCATAAATAAATTAAATTATTTAATGTCTAAAAATTACAAATAAACTACCATTATGTAGTAAATCTTTTTATCCTTCTAATGAATATTTATAGTCGAATTTATCTTATGTATAACCCCATATTAAAAATGATTTACTTATTAATCTATGATTTTAACTATTTTAACCCTTCTTTAAATAAATTAATAATAAATGTCCTAATCTAATCCAAGTGGGCCTAAATGGTCATATTTTATTCATAAGGTTGTTTTTGGTCGAATTAAACTTATCCAATAGAATTAGGACATGTTTTAGGTTAAAAATAATATCATATTTACCCTTAATTACCCTATTTGCTTTTAACCGTGGTAAAAAAAGTAAAAAGTTACTATTCACCAAAAATTATTTTCATCTCATTGAACCACATTTCACTAACTGAAATCAACCGTGTCTCTCAAATTTTTGAAATTCCACTCACAGAAGTGATAAAATTATGTTTTTATGAAGAATTCATTTTTTTTAACTACCACATAGTGGTTTCACTATTCATCAAAAAATGAATGTTTCAAGAAAAATACCAAAAATTAGGCCTAAGATATATTTGATATTATGAACTCAAAAATTATTTCTATTTTACCTTATTCAAAACATATTAGTTGAATTAATTAATTTAAAAATTAATTGTCGTCCTCAAAACAAATACCGTGTTTTTAAGAGATAATAACCATCCAAAGATTGACACTTGTTTATGTCTCGTTTAAATATAGAATTACATCCAATGACCAATATTTTATTAAATTATAAAAATATATTATAAAAATACTTTACAACCACTAAAATTAATAATTTATCACTATTAATTATTTCTATTAAAAAAGTTATTTTTAATTAAAATTTGGTAATTTTCACTATTCATCAGAATATGAAAGTTATCCGAAAAGTACCAAAATTTCACCCTAAGCTAATTTCGATATTCCAAATCCAAAAATCAAGTCCATTTTGAAAAATAAAATTTACAAAATTTCAAAAAGTGTTTATTACTATTCATAACTGATAGTTTTAATAATATTTTAATAGCATATCGTAGTTTAGTGAAACTCGGTATTACGTACTACACACGCTATCAGGGAAGGTCGTGATTGCGTGTAATGCAAGGCAAGTCAAGGATGCGTGTTGTGAAAGCTCCTTTTGGTGTAGAGTACAACACAAGACATTAATGAAAAGAAAATTTTTCATAAAATATCAGGGTGTTACATTCTTAGCCCACCCTTTACAAGTTTTAACTTAAGAAATATTGTTCTTTTTTGTTTCATTTCTATGTTTTTTTACATCCAGGGAGATGAGACTCGATTTATACCCAGGGTGACCATTTTTGGTTTTCCATCATAGAGATTACTATGTATATTTTTTTATAAGTCTATATTCTCAGAATATGGATTCATGAAACTGGTGTTTTTAGTCGAACAAATTTTATCATGACTTATATAGTGATAAACCAAGAACGGATTATTAGTGGATAATGTTGAAACATTTCTCAAATACCATAATGGGTGAATTTAGAGTCATAATTTTGTGATTTTCAGATCTATAACATCATCTGAGAAAATCACACAAGGATTGATGATGGACCATATCGAAAAGGTGTTTTCTGATACAATTTTGTAGTTACAAATTAGAATGATAGAATATGTATCTCATGGGAGTGATGGAATATCTGGTTTAAAGGCCATTTTGGTGAGTGATACATGAGAAATAATAATTAGGGAATGTTACTTAATAGTCCGACAAAGGTGATCTCATGAAACTGACATTCTATTATTGATGATTGGGGAGTTTATGAAGATCCATATTTATTAAGACCACAGAGAGTGGCCTGTGATGGGAATGTGTCTATGAATTAAGAGAGCATCTATGAATGCACAATCCATGAATGGTAATCCACTCCTACACAAATTTGGACTGTGTAAAGGTGGAAGAATTATATTGGGTGCCCAGTATTAGGAGGAAAGGCCCATACCAGACTAGGGTTGAAGCATCGTGTAGTTTAATGTCGTGTGACTAGGACATAGACCATGAAGTTTAAAATTTCCTAGAAATGATGTTGAGTGATATGGTTTAAGGTTGTTTAGAAATTTATTTAATATTAATGACTTTACATTTCATGAAAATATTTCCAATAATGATACATCATTTTTGGGCATGAAGTTGGTAGGTTTTAAGAATTAATATTGGGGTTTCTATATCCTAATGTTGATATTGGATAATTACACAAGGAATGACCACATAACATTTTTCGAAAAATGGGTTCCTAGTATTATTATGATGAGGCTTATAGTGATAGAAGTTGTATCACCCAAGTATGAATGTATGTCTAGTTGACATTTCCTTTTGCTGGGAAACTGAGGTAAAAATATATTGGGGATTATTCCTGGATTGTCAAATAGTGACATCCTCTGGCGGGCAACCCCTTTTGGTGGGTAACTTATGCAAAGCCAACTAGGGCATTTTACAACAAAGTTAGACAGTGGAATCGTTGGGAATCTAAATTTCTATTAATTTTATCCAAATAAGGGTTAGGGATAATGAGATTTCCCTAAACATAGATTTGGGTTTGTGGGAAAGAAGTGCCTGAATATAGAATGATAATTTCATATAAAAATTATCATGAATAAGGAGAAATGTTTCAATGTGTAGGTCTAACCCATACATCAGAAAGGGAATTTTTTTTAAATGGGATCAATTAATATAACCAAGGTATGACAACATTCTTCATCAAAGAGAGAATCAATCCACACATAGTTCTTGGAATATTCCTCACACTTATTGATTTCTTGTGTAGAGAACGAGCCCTATTTTTTAATACGGTTTAAAAAATGAGGTGAGAACCTATATTGAATACTTTTACTTATATATATTTCATATATAGGAGAAATGTATTTTCTATATCATGGATGAATTTTAATTGAATACTTTAAGGAATAATTTGAATTGATGTGAAAAAGAAGGAATGAAGAATTACATATTCTATCCAAGTATTTATGAAATATTCTCGGGAGAGGCATCCATATGTGTGACATGGAGTATCCTAAACTAATAAACCAAGGAATCCCATACTTGGTACATAGTGTAAGACTAATTTTTAACGACATATTTTGTTGAATTTTTCCTAAATTTTAACATCTTGTGACTAGGAAGATAGTGTATTTCAATTTTAGGTAATGTTTCTAGGAACCTTTTACATGGAAACATTTAGTAGGTAAATGATGAGTGAAACATGGCACACCAGGCCATGGATGTTATATCATACATCAGATGTGGGGATGATAATTTTAAACTACGATCTTATGGGTTCTCTAATTATGAGGAGTGAGGTGGGACATAATGAAAGGAATTAATATTGAATATATTCAAAAAAAATTTCCCAATATAATTTTGTTAAAGATTGATAAAATATAAGAGGTATCTCTTGAGAATGAATATGCCTCTATCTGACAGACCCTTTTAGTGTGTGACTTATGAAAATATAGACTACGGTGTATTACTACATAGTCAAACAGTGGTATACTCTGGATGACAATAAATTTTCGTGGGTGACTTTTGTAAATCCAATTGACGTGTTACTGCATAGTTAGACAAATGAATCCATAAGAATCAGTTGATATATTTCCAATGGATTGAGAATGTTTACGGTGGTCCAAAATAGACTAGTAAAAATAGAAGGTTTTTTGGAAGAAATATTTCTAGGCACAAATGAAGTATTTTTACTGATATTTTCTATGTAGTGTGAATTCAACTGCATATATTTTCTTTGTTATGAAAGATAAGGATATTCTTTTTTCCATGAAGAGATCTAGAATGAGGGAAACAAGATTAAGGTCTCATATATAGATTTTTTTCTACAGGAGATGAGGATTTTTTTCATCATGGTTGGGCCTAGGACATGGGGTCTAGGCATCACTATATATATCATTTGAAAATATTATCAAGACACATGAAGTTTTTATAAATGCTCTTAGGGGAAGTTATGATCCATTCATTGGAAGGGTGAAATTATTTTATGTTATGGTTGGACCTAGGAAAAGATATTTGGGCACCACTATGCATCCTATGATATAGGAATCATTACACGTGTAGTTCTTGGAAAAAGGTTTATTTTGAAACCAACACTAAAGATTATGATCAGATTAATAACACATTGAAATAATACATATTTTTACATCATGAAACAATGAAATGAACCATGCAGTTTTACATCATGTGACAAGGATTCTATTATATTGTTTAACATCTTGTGACAGGTATAGTATGATATGTAGTTCAAATTAATATATATTGGACTAAGGGGACTTGTAGTTTTAGGTCATTTGACCAAGACCTTATGTCAAGCCTTTTATGGTCATTTAATAATGACCATAATGATATGTAGTTTAACATCATATGGAATTGCACTGGTGTTATGTATTTTATCTTCTTTTGATGTAGATGATGGTGTCTTTATCACATTATGTATTTCATGATACGTATTTTAATGTTAGGGACCATAAACATATCTCAATCTATTGAGAAATGGGATAATCTCTATTATATTTAACCTTGTGTATTGATTAATGACTATCCCATATTGAAAAAAAAATTGGTGGTTTCTTCCTTAGTATCATTACGGTCTTAAGGGTAAGCACCAATTATCCTTGTAAGAACGATTAGAGGGAGAATTTATTATTAAAATTCCGTGATATACAATTTTGACATACCTCTATGTTTATTAATGTAATCAATCTCTTCTCAAAAAATTTTTCAAATTCAACAAATAATTTTTTTGATTTCTCACCCATTGATTGTTGATCATAGATAGTGACACAGAGTGAGTGCAATTGGAACATTATGGGTATGAATGATTCTATCATGTATACATGTGAATGTAGGGTTTCACATGTGGTGGTATGGGTTTTAGTCTTGTCGGACCACATGAAATTAATGTTTTTTTTGAAATGAATTTTTTATGTATCCCCCATTTTTAAATAAATTTGATAAGGCCCTATTGGATGCCTTTATATATCAATTATCCACTACATGATAGTAGGATTAGTGGTTGGATTTGATATTATATTCTTGATATAGAGTCTACATCTTTTTAGAATATAAATTGGGGAAAATTCCCATTAGTATTGTGTGAGGGACACCAAATCTGGTAATGATGTTGGATTTCACCAAGATGGTAATTCTTTTAGTCCTGAATTCATTATGTGGTATTGGATCAGCCCATTTGTAGAAGGAATTGATAGTAGTTAAGATGAATTTTAACTGCTTGGTCATGTTTGTAGGATATAACAATACAAACACCATTCCCTAAATAAAATTCTATTGGGTTATTTGGATATGTGTAGAAAATCTGGGGGATGATGGATTAATTTGGTATGAATAAGGTAGGAATGACATTTCTCGGTAAATTTTTTTCAATATTACATCATTGAGGGCCAGAAGTATCCAAGAATTTGGATCTGATTGGATAGCCTAAATCCTGCTTTGTGGGAACCATAGGCTGATGTATGTACTTATTTCATTACAAAATTTTTATCTTCTCTATCAATGAAGCTGATAGGGAATCCACCAAAGAATTAATTATAGAGGAATTTTGGGTGATTTTCTCCTTCAAAAATAGTGATGTTTTTCACATAAAAATAGGTTTCTTTGTTCATGATCTATCATAAAAGGGAACCCAATTTTTGAAGTTATAGAACAATGGGTCTCATTGAACTTTTCTTGGGAAATTTGGTTTATGGAAGGTACTAACCCTGTTAATTTCTTTCTTGCTAAAAATACAGAAAGAGATACTATTTGGTGGGGTGAAATAATGTGGAATGTTTCATCTCGATCTGGATCTACCAGAGATGTGGCTGCATTCACTAATGTATCAGCCAATGTATTCTATGATTATGGTATATGAGTTAAAGTTGTATCTAATGAGAATTCTAACATTAATCCTTGGAAGTATCCCAGTACGAGTGTTAGATCACACTTTATGGATGAATAATCACCATGAATATTCTAGATTACTAACTCTAAATAGATTTTCATCTTCATGTGTTCTGTTATAATATTATATTCCTGTGCTAACTAGGAAAATATAGTCTGATATTCTATCTCATTATATCTATGAAATTTAGACAATAAAGGAATATTAAAGAAATAATACACTTGCTGGAGAGATAAAAACATTTCCCTATTTGACTTTTTTTATATTGGGGTCTTCTATTTTCTTCCCAAATAAGATTTTGGATGTTCCATTAAAATACATCTCCCATATATGGTTTCTCTCAAGAACATAGAATATCTCATAATCAAGATATCTGATATTTCATAATATTGATTATATAAATGGATTATCTGAATGGAATAATTACAAATCCCGGCCATTTAACACTTTTTGAGGAACATGATAAATGTCAAACTATTGCAAGATAACTGTCCACCTTCCCAAGCGTCCAGTCAATATATGATGGTCGAGTATATATTTGAGTGGGTTTTTGTGAGATACCAAATTGGTATCATGGTGATTCAGGTAGATCCTTAGTTTAATAAACATAAAGATTAATTATATTAATCTCTTCTCGATATTAGAATAACGAGTATTTATGTTGATCATGTTTTGATTGATACAATAAAGATTGTTTTCAGTAGGGTATCATTATTTTTTTCATGGAATGTGACCATTGATCACTCCCAGGATGTCAGGAATAGAATGAGTGGCTTCCACTCAACAAGTGGTATCAACACTGGAGGAATGAAGAGGTACTTATTATTATTTTTGAAAGCTTCCTAAATGTCATATTCCAATTGATATGTGACCCTATATTACATCAACCTGGTGAAGGGAAATCACTTGACCATGAGATTTTCTATAAATAACTGAATGTAGGAATGGTTTCTATGTATTCCTCAAAATTATTTGTGGTTATGAGGTGGTGAGATATTTGTGATATACATTTTATTATCAAGGTAAACATCAATTACACGATTGTGTATGATAAAGTGAAGAAATTTCTTTGAGGTGATCCCAAAATCAATTTCAACGGGTTCATCTTCATGCTATACTATTGCAGTTTATTGAAGTTAGTAACATGATCAACTAAGTATTCAGAACATTGTTGGATCTTAACTGCCATTCCATAAACATTTCATTATAAAAACATTAAGAAGGGTTTTTACTATTTGATTCATGATATATAGATATACAACACAAATATTCTAGAAACCAAATCGAATTACCTAATAGAAAAATAATCCCCGAGGGGCCCTTAAGTTGGTGTATTATGAAACATTTTGAACCATTTAGATTGGATTATTTCCTCAATATAAATCTATCAAGGGAATAGATTTATATCCTTCCATTGAATCAATTAGTGAATTTGTGATCTGGAATGGGAAATCATCCACCAGACGGTGATAGTTCTGATCATTGAAGATGATGAAGACCGTTATTTTTCTATTCTTCTTTTATGGGACTATGTTCGAAAAGAAATTCAATTACTATACTTACTGAATAAAATAATCACTGATAATCATTTCAACTTCATCCTCAATTTTGGGAGCATGAGTTAGGAGTTTCTTTCTAGCTACATATTTGTAACTCCTAACATTCTATAGAAATACCAGTTTGGGAGTGGATGCATTAGGATCGAGTCTTGACATCTCTATTTAATTCTAGGATAACACATCCTGATTCTAACTTCTATAGAAGTTATATACCGATTTTTCTTCAAAACACATATATTCACTTATCAATGTTGGTTGTGGGTCCTCTTATGTACTCATATTTATTTCATTGAGATCATCAATGGTGGTAGAGACACTATCCTTGAATGTTGAAGGGGTATACCTATAGTCTACCTATTCCTTCTATTCATTGTTCTTTTCATCTTCTACCATTATCTAAGTAAAAGTAGCTAATGAAGGAATCCCTATCATGTTAGGGGTGGAGTTAAAATTTTGACCTCAATAAGATGATGTGACTTCCCCTAACCCAACTGAAAGTGTAGTGTCTATTCAAATCTCCACAGGGGATGGTGTGTGGGATATAGAAGGATTATGTTTATTCTCTCTTGGTGACTTGAAAAACACTTCTGACTCAGATGATGAGTCAAGGATCTATTGAAGTTCTAGGGATGGACTGAGAGAATTTTAATCTAAAATTTTACCAATGTATAGAGAGTCAGTTATCTGTTTAACAATTATTGGATCAAACCTCATATTTTATATCATGATAGTTGTGGAATATAGACATGAATTTTTACCCACACTTTTGATCTAATGGATAGTTTGCAGATGTTCGTCAATGATCTATTTGAAGGGATTGGATGGGGTTGTTTATCGACCATTTGGGGATATGACCAGAGAAACACCATAAATCATTGGTTGTTCCCCTTCCCTTTGATAGAATATTGTATCAATATACTGAGTTTCATAAAATTTCATTGGTTCAATATCAAAATACAATGTCCCAATTTGACCATTAATTCAATATTTGAGGGATTGGTGGAATTTTGAGGGAATTTACACATGATGATTCAACCAAGGACTTTATTATAAGGTGTTGAATGTTATATTTTCCTAAAAGACTGTAAATTATGAATAACATAAGAGGACTCTGAATAGGGTCGTATGCCTGATTCTATTAAGAGGTATTTTCTCACTATTGGAATAACCCTGTAATGTTTGAGAATAAGTGAACAAGTGAGATTCACTGTAACCTAGCTGTTGGAGTGTTTGGACTAAAATTAGGTTGAACCTCACTCAATTTTCAATGAAATTTTATTGTACATCAATATCATTTATCCCGCTAGACATGTACAAGGTTCTGATGTGTCATATTTTAATGATATCTCTGTCCCGCTCCATGAAAAATATGACTGTTTGGCATTCTGTGGGATGAAGCATTGTGTAATATATTTTAGTAGCATCAAATTCAACATCAAATTCTGGAGGTAAACACAAATATTCCATGAGTGATTTTGGGATGTCTTTTGATATACTTAGAGCGTCCTAGATTAACATTTATCCTAGCACAGGGTCTAATTTCATTAAAATTACATATTTATAAGCTAATGGTCTACACTTCCCCACATGAGGATTCTCTCTCATGGTAATTTTAGTAAATAAATTATTTTACATGGGTAAATAAGTCCTTATGATATGACTGGTAGGTGATTCAGTCCTTGGTGGGTTAGATCGACTAGGTTTTCCTACACACTAAGGATTATTTGATGGTGGTTCGCTATATAATCAATATTCCAGGCTTATTGGTCTAGGGAATCTCTTGGAAAATGTTGGTGGATAATTCATTCATCTTATGGACCCCTTGGAGGGCTCTCCCATGAGTTTTAGCTGTATAGACAACCTGAGAAGTGATGTGGTTGAATTCTTGATTTCTACGATGACAACATCTTCTTTTGTATCCTCATCTCTTATGGAACTTTCCCTTAATTCCCCAATAAATTGTATTGAACTAGGGTTCATGGAATCATTCATTATTAGACAAGTGATATATTATGTGATTTATATTAATGGTACCAATGATCAATTATTTTCCAAATAAGGATTCTATATTTCTGTTAGACTCTTACAGTACAATTTACTGGGGAAACACCCATTTTTTAGGACCTAAGCCTTGATGATTGAGGGACTAAAATAAAAAATTTCCATTGGTATAATTCTATCTTACTCTATTTTCATCCTAGACTTATGTCTTTGTAGTTTCTTAGAAGACAATAATTTGGAGTATTTCGATGTTGATGCTGTCAGATGTTCCACAACAGAAGCAGTAGGGGCATATTGTATTATTTAAACTATGCCCGAAGGACAACATGAGTATGGTAGATTTTATTTTCATCATCCAGTCACATAAATCCAACATACACTTACTAGAATCTTATTCCCATTCACCCTATTTATTTAGATGTGTAGTAGAAATACTTGCTACCTATGTGGGTGGCTTACCCAATGTACATTGTATATAGTACAAAATTATTTACCTGCTGTATTTGGAAATAAAATCATAGATAGTGTTCCACATTGTTTGATGGAAGGTTAAATAGTTTGGGGGATCTTTAAAAAATTCTTAACAAGGATTATTGGGATTTGACAACATGAGAAAGTTATTTTCCATGGCCATGATGATTTAGCAAGGGACTGGGTCATCTCAAAAACAATAAATTTTATTCTTTAATTCCTCAAACTAGTTTCTCCTCTGACCCATTCACTCATCCTGATGATGTATGATTTTTTCCTAATGCATAGAAGTGTGTGTCTCGTGATATGGTGCAAGCATTGGAGTTGGTATTGGTGCAAGGTATGGTATATGCATGATAACGACAACCTATACATTCCCTATTATCTTCCAATAAGATTATAAAATTAAACGGGACTTAGAGGTGGTTCGCAAGATGGAATTATCCATTTTTTATTACCTATGGTGTGATCCAGAAACCCTCATGTATATTATATAGGTATGAGTGGAGTGAATGAATTTTTATGAAGACTCTATATATAGATAGAAAACTAATATTCTTCAGGATGCTATAGGTTCACGTAGTAAGACAACCATTTATTATGGAAATGTAATTTAAGACCCTCTCATTATTCTACTATATTTATTTTGTAAGGTTGAGGATTTTCATCTTCTAAAATGTTGAGCAAAATTAAAATATAAATTTTAACAAAGATCTTCCCATCCCATGATTGATCAAGTAGGTAAACTGGTGTACAATACGTAGGATATCCCTTGAAATTGTTTCATGAAGAATATGAGATTCACTATCTATTGTTCAGGGATGCCCATAATGGGAAAACAACAGGACATTAAATGCATCAAATGTGGTTCCAGATCCCCTGATCCATGAAAATCAGAAAATCATGGTTCGCCAAATTTGGAATGGAGGGGGTCAGATCAACACAATAAAGATATGGCCTATTTCTTGTATGTATCGGTTCATTCCATTATTCCATAGATTATAATCGATCATTCAAATAATCAATAGTACTGATGATTCCTTGAGGGATGTTTGGTTGAACATGAGATTATGAATGGTAAGAAACAGGTAGAGCCTCCAATTTTTCACTATTTGTACCTGTGGTGGGTAGTTTTGTGGGAATATCACATGTGGATGTGCTTATTCCATCTCTGGATGTTTTCCCAATGGATGGAAATCCTGATATAATGTTTCTATGGGGTCAAAATATACTTTTCATCATTACCACATGTTGATATGATGTTTTGGATCCACTTTAGCTGTCAGGGTGAACACTCTATGTTGTGATACACTAGTTGGGATTCTGGGCTGAGGCTCTACTTATAGAAAATATCTGTTAGGATTGTTTCCTCACTGCAATTCTATATTGAGTCTTCTATACTCTTTCTTCTCTTCCTCATTCTGAGTGAATATTTCCTCCTATGTGAGAGGTTCACCCTATTTAGGAGGTTGGTGAAGAACATCCATACTTTTACGCTTTTTAGAGTATGCTCATTGAGGTGGTAGTAACGGTGTAGTTGAGGGAATCCCAAAATTTAGAGTAAGCCCCTTGATCTAGGTATACACACCTCCATCAATCGTTTCACTGTGGACCATATTTTCACCTGAAACATCCTTTTCCCACTCCTTTATATTGGCTTGTGTTATATATAATTTGTTGGTGTGGTGTTAACAATGTTCAACAATGATCAATTCATTGTAGGAATTTATTTAGACTCTTAAGAGATATTTCATTTACTTGCTCCCATCATGAGGCCTCATCCTCTCCTCTTTTGGTCCTCCAAGAATTTTTTGATGAATGGTAATTTGAAGGGAATCCCCATAATTTTTTTTCCATATAGCGAGAGAGGAAAATGGGTCATGGGATGGGAAGAAATATGATGATTTATTTTTTGGCATCCCCCTAGTAATGAGAATATAAATTTTTTTTAATAATGGGGTTTACTGAGGTATAAAATCTTGCATCCCTATGGGATGGGGATGATTCCATTCCTATCACATTACCTTTTGGTCCGGTTTTCTATCATAGAGTGTTGTGGTAAAAAAGAAAATAACCATTGGGGATATTGTTGCTCCAAAATTTCTATAATTTCAAATTCCATGTATACTTTATTGATTATATATAGACTTATTCATACATTGGTTGGATATATGGTACAACATATAGTTGATATACCTTCTACTGAATACATTTTTATATTTTGACCATTTTTGATTTTTTATGGTTGACATACCATAAGAGGGAGGCTAGATCAATATTTTCAGATGCCATATGCAAAAGTATTTAGAAGCCCCATTGTCTTCTTGATCAATTTCTACGAGAGTCTATTGGGGATGTTTTTTTTGAGAATATCATCTATCATGAACATTACCATTTGTTAAAGCTGGATGGACACTACAAAATTTTATAATGTAATATTTTATAGGAATTTATAATTGGGGAGCACAGTGAAATGTAATGCTCTGTTCTCACCCTATCCTTTTATTTAGAAGCTAGATAGGGAATCTACAATCAGATGCTGCAATTATTTTAATGCATTAAGACATGAACACTGAAGGGTTCCATGTCAATTTACCACTTTCGTGTGCCTTTTATCTAGGTGGGGTTCCAATTCTATTTAATGGTGAATCCATTCTATTACCTTGATGTGGATATTATTCGTATGATAATACATTTTCCCTTCAGTGATGAATATTGGTACATATATTGAGGAGGATTTCATTGATGAAATCTTCCAAAAATTCCTTTGAAATGTTTTGTTGTGGAGTGGATAAAATACAAAATATGATTGGTATGTCATATTTAGCAAACTATTTTCTCATAATCAGCATGTCTTCTTCATCATTCTCTAGTGGTTACTAAAACTAGTTTGACCAATGTGGACACATTATTACTAATTTATTATGAATGACTGGATTGGTAGGGAATTAATATATCATATTTGAAGGCTGGTGATCCAAGGGTGGTTTAGAGAATGATCATTATCTTGTGATGCATTTCAGATCAAAAAGTATTTCACTTTTCAATGATAAGAAATTAGGTATGACTAGCCTCAATTTCCCATGTTCATCATGATATGAGGGATTTCTCATCATAAAATTTTCAAGGGGACCACCTTTATGACCAAGTGAAAAGTTGTTATAGGGTTGATTATCATCACATCTTGACATCCACCTTTGAGGATAGTACATGTATTGTATACCATAGGGAGGAAATTCACTGAAAATTTAATAAAGGGGACCTAATTTAGATTTTATCTTATTTCCATGTAGTGGGATGCCATAGAATTCATCAAGGGATGACCTCTCAAGATCGATCAAATTATGGAAATGAATGAAGGATTCTTGGTAATATGTCTAAGGAGGACCACCTAAAATACTACTAAAACATCAATAATGTGGTAATTAAGGAATAAGAACCTGAGATTACATAAATAAACATTGGAGGGATTCATAAATTCCAACATTAAGTAGATATTGTTCTTAGATTGGCTATTAATTTTCTAGTTTTCTCTGGTCATACTTATTTTTGGATCCCCTCTTATAGATATCTAGGGAATCTTGCATGGCATAGAGGATTTATAACATATAAGCATGTTTTGTTGGATCTTGTGTCACCACCCTAAAGTACTGATATGTTTCTATAATTTTGTATCGATTTGTACCTTCACTAGAGATTCTATTAGAAAAGAACAATTTCATCCAATTAGAATTTGGGTATAGTACAAATATGGTTGTTTGTATATCATGGGGGAATTTGGATCGCAAACCACATATATGGAAACAAAGATTTTTATTTACTTTGGAATGAACATAATATTATATTGATGAGTCACCCAATCCATGGGGTAATAATTACATGTTCATCCCTATTCCACTCCCACAACCTTTGTTATGTCATGTAATATTTGTAGGATATGGTTAAGAATTTTCATATTTCCTTTATCTATTTTTTGGATGTTCGTGGTTACAGTAGTAGCTATAATTGGGATATATTCCCATTCTATATCAATATTAGGGGTGTGTCTCTGCTCCTATCCCCCATTTCATACCGGTATATACTGATAGTAATCATGTGTGGTGGTAGTGGTATGGTTCTGGCCCCTATTTGTTTCCATGACTTGGTGACTAATTACTCCAATTAATATCAAGTTAGGCTAACAGTGTTGATAGGTGTGGGAAGGTTTGTTATAATAGTCACAATTTACTGATGTTTTTGGTTGGTGAACTTTTTTGATGTGGGAGGGTGTTTGTGCTTACTTGCAGTTTGCCTCCAAATTTGGTTGACAAGCTTGATTGATGTGGGAAGGTGTTTCTACCAACACACAAATTTCCATCATCCTTGATTAGAGGGATTCTATGGATGCTTCCGAACTCTATTAAAAAGATTAGATGGGGTGGGAAAGTGTTTGTGACTACTCACGGTTCACCACTGAATTTGATAGGTTGGATTCAGATGAAAAAAGTTGTGACCTTGCTCCCTATTATTTGGTTTTTTCCTTAGTGGGCCATCTTTTGTGCCTATGACTAAGTGACCAAGAATGAACTCCTAAGGAAAACACCCCCATCATGTTGGGGGTTATTCACTGCATGACATTTTCAGAAGAAGATTCTTGGATGATCACATTGGATGGATCACTGTGCTTTCTGGATAAGGCCATAAAGAGCATCATGATCGACCTCCAAATGAAAACGGAGGAGATAATTGTTATGTTCCATGTATATGCTCCAAAAATGGAAGCAGAAAATGAGTAGTGTTTTTTATTCTGAGCCATAAATCATCATTTAGTGAATGGTTGGTGGGGCTTCATAAGATGGAGTTCAGGTTGATCAGCCTATAGGTTCATGACAATACCAATTTGTTGGTACTACTATACTAATGATTATTAGACTAAGCATTGAATATGATGGGTGTGAAAATAGTGTCCTATATTTGGTGGATGCAATATTTTGGGTGGTAGATGATACATAAATCTAATGGAGCTTTTAAAATCTCTTTTGTATAGAAGGGATATCTAGTTAAAAGTACCTATAATATATGTTATAGAAACAAAAAAAGAAAACCCTATCAAAGAAACATCTCAATAAACGAGTTCATTCATAATCGATTTTTTGTGTTTGGGCCTCTTTTATTTTGGGTGAAAAAGGGGCATAACATGTGGGTAACATAATTATCTTGGTTAAGGTTAAACATCAGAAACAACCAATAATACCCTTATTTGATATTTTTCATGAACCCACTTTTCAAATGTAGATAGTCATTAGAAAATGGATCCAATTACTCCAAGAGACTCACCTTACTCACGAGGATGGATGTTTGGGCTCATCACACCCTTTTTGGGGGAATTATCACCTACTAATGGACTCTATAAAATTTTTATGACTTGTTTGTGAATCCTTTATTAAATCACAAGAATGAAGTTGGTATCTCATAGATAAAAAATGAATTATTATCATGTATGAACTTTAAAATCATATATATGTAACTGAGATTCTTCATATATAGATACAAATGTATGAATACAAGGTTCTCCATTGATGTTATTTATTTACACACATGTTAAATATTATTTGGAGGCTTTTTATCATGATTCATCCTTTCAGACACACTGTGGGGAGCTCTAGAATTAGTTTCATCATAGGATATGGATGTTTTATTGACATCAATATCGAGACCATGAAATGGAATTCCAATGAATCCTATGGAAAGAATTATAATCGACATAGTTTTCTTCCACTTAATGGGAATCATCATACCTTTTAAGGTAATGTGATGATGACCAAATCATGAAGTATAATGTGGTGTGGAAAATGCATTTATGAAAAATGATCCTAGTCCATATTTTTTGTGTGACACAATCAAAAGTGTACTAGTGAACCTGGAAGTGATGTGGGATCCCAGGATAGATGTAAACCTACTATGAAAATGGATTATAGAGAATTAGAATTGATTTGGGGTGTTGGGTTTGATCCTCAAGAGGCTTATTACAGATCCCATTTAGATGGGAATCAAATCCCATTTATTTCAGTTGTGAGGAACCATGCCTATGATGGCTCTCAAAAGTTTTTCTTGCAGGGTATTTATCCCTTTGAGATGGTGACAACAAGGTTGGGGATTATATTGAATAGGAGGCCCATGGTGTGGGTATTATTGGGTCTCACACCATATTGTGGGATTCTCGATGGGTTGAATACATGGTTTTGAGGGAACATGCCTATGGATTCCATCTAAAGTAAGGAGATAGGAAGATAAAAAAGGATTCTCTACTGATTCAATCATTTGATTGTGATGATTTCAGGATTGAAACTAGATTATAAGACCACGTTATTCATACTCAGTGTGAAAAATAAGATGAATTAAATGTTATAGAAAACCAAAAAATCTCATTCAACTGATGGTGGAAGAGGCTGAGGCTATGGGACAAGAAGAAATGGATATGATGTGCCTATCTCTTCCCTTGTTTCATAACAAGGATATTCATGTCTCACTATCAATCTTTCAATGACCAATATTATAGGATAGAGAATTACATTAGGAGGTATGTGTTTCTCCATGTTCTAGAGAAGAGAGGCTAATAAGACACGAATCCCAATAACTGGGAAAAGAAAGAATGAGACCCCTATCACTGTCTAAAATAGGAGGATTGTGTCCTTAGATATGAATTTTTAAGAAAATTTCCCTAGACCTCGTGTCTTAGAGATGATGAGGGATATAAATGTACCTTTTACTTTTGATTGATATTGGAAAGTCCCAATCAGTATCACAGGTTTTGGGTCCTCATTACAGAAGGAATGCAATGGTGCACATAGCCTGAGGACTCTAGCCATCATGTAGGACAAGTATAGGATACGCATTACCAAAGGAATGAATAACATGATGGTAGTCACACTATTGTGTTTTTCATCATGGTCATGAAAGGATATATGATTTATTGGAGGCTTTGTTTTGGTCTAGATTAGATGATATTCCCAAGGGAAAAGGTTCTATTCCATTGGTGGCATAAATAGAGGGCTCAAATGAGGCTCACAGAGATAATTCATGAATGAGTAGAAGTGGAAACTTTAATGTGGTAGATGGGAGAGATAAAGAAGTTTTGTGTAGGGTAATGCTTGTGAGGATCAAAACTGCTTCACACAGGGTAGTCCGGTGTGAGATATAGATAACTTCTAGATGCCAGATAACCTAGGCAACAACAATTGGGAGAGGCCTTGCTTTTGGCTCGAAGTGCTTCCTTGGTTGTCCCTGAAGGGGTCTCACACATGTTTCGAGTTTAGGATGGGACCTTCACCCAAGTTATTTTTGATTAGATGGGAGTGTATCATCATGAAAGTGTTTTTTACTTCACACATAAGAGGGTCTTAGAAACTATTATAACTCTTAATTCCATCTTATATTTGTTTTTAATGAGCTACCAAGATGGTTTTGTAGGCATTAGTGAAGGAATAAGGTAACTAGGGCTTCAAAACATCTTCAGGTTTTTCTTCATTTCATATTAATAGCCTCAGTGTCCTTTTTATTGGTAATTTTTGGACCTTGGGAAATGGATGTGTCTTACTTAGGGGATTTATGCTGGTCAGTTCATAGGTTTGACCTTAGCAATTTTCCAATCCATTCTGGTTTGAAGCCTATGAACTATCACTGGCGCGTAGGTGAGACATGCATAGGGAATCTGATTTGGGTCCTACAAGATATTCCTTCGACGAAACATGAGAACATTACCATTATTGACTTCTCATTTCCGCGAAGAATTTCCATTTGAAACATCTCATTTTTCTCATGACAAAATGGAGTTACAATAGTCATCATACAATATGATTGATTATTTTTATTTGATTCTTTGAAATAAACTCATTGAATAACTTCCATGATCAGAGATTTAATATGATATTTCTATTTCAATAAAAGGGATAGAAATATCTTATTCAATAAAATCATAAGGGTAAATAATTTCATAAATATTTCATTATGTTATAAAACTTATAAAACACCTGATGTATGCTACTTCCTTGCAATAATTTGGCATCATATATTTCATTCATGTATAAAATTACATGATTCATGACATATATTAATAATAATATTAGGTGTAAGGACTATTAATCAAGTCCCTAAATATGAATATCTATTGACACATATAACATATGGAATTCCTATTGGAAAGTCTGTCCTTTTAACCTCCCTTCATTGAGATCGCCATGTGAAAACATCACGAGATGAAGTGTAAATCTAGTAGGATCCCCTGATACCTGATAGTAAAACATAATCCATATCCATTCTAAAAAAAATTATCTAGAAAATAAGTCATATGTTTAAGAATATTTTTAAAGAACTTGAAGGTTTCATTATAATAGAAAATTGATATAATCATTCAATGTAGAAATTACTAAAAGGAAATTATCACATTGATGTTATGAATAAGAACACTAATAATGTGATAAGATATTTATTTATATTATGGTAATCAAAATCATAAATTTAGAAAGTTATAGGGAACCAACTATAACAAATTATTACCTCTACTATAGCCAAAAAACTAAAAGTTCTATTATCTCTTATATAGAATTCACGCTTTTTATTAGATAAGGAGTTATAAAATGATGTGAAATATATATAAACTTGAATATTTTTTGATAATTATAATTAATTATTGTGTTTATTATCATTATTATGTTTTTTTCATTTTAAATGAATTGTGGGTGATTAATAAAATATAAAAAAATGGAAATCATCAAATATTTTACTAATAATAATGATATCATTTTATTAATTTATAATAATGAAATTAATGATGTCTTAAAAACATTTAATTAAAATAAATTAAAAATAAATTGCTGAGATTTATTTTATTTGATATGGGAAATTATTAATTTCTTTATTGAATGGATTTGTTACTAAATTTTGGGTGTTTTTGGGTAATTTTTTCTTATGAGGTTGTATTCAAAATTTAATATTTTATTTAGAAAATTATTTCAACACCATTATGTCTATAGACTAAAATAAAATATGATCATTTAATTCAAATAGTTTTTACAAGACATGATAACTCCATTAAATAATTTATTTAAATTAAAAAATTACATATTTTTTCTCATAATCATGATTTTTGATGATGTAATATTTGAATATTCTCATTAAACAAGAAGTGATCATATCATTAGGTTCCACTTATTAAAAATGTATAATTAATTCCAATAAAGATGGATTTTTTTTAATAACATGTTATGTATACTGAATTAATTTTTTTACATTTTTCTTCCCCTTTCATCTAGATTTTAATTAAATTAGTGTTTTGAAAATAAAGTTATACTCACTTTGATTCAAAATGTGAGTCTCCTATCAAATTTAATACCTTAAAACAATAAATCCCAACATATATCCTATGTATCAATAAACATTTAAAAAATCCTTAGATTTTAGTTTGATGTTTTCCAATATATATTCACTTAAATCAAAATTTCATGTTATTTTTATTGTTTTCTATAGCATTAGGCAGTGATTCCCTTAACCAATGATGACATCACCCAAGACTAATGGTATTTCTTAATGGTGATATCCTTATATAATAATAAAAACAATAGTAGTGATATATATATTAAATTTAATATTAATAGTAATTTGAAATAATATTCAAAATAACAAGACAAGAAAATAAAACACATACCAACAAGGTCTAATTAAACTAGACCACACTCACTAAAGGGTTGAATGATTCCTAGTTGGTTCGAACAAGTACATATCCCAGTGACTTATAAAAAAATTTCACAAACTCTCAGTCTAATTTGCACAGCTTGAATCATAGGACAACCTAAAACCACCTGAATCATAGGATTTCTTTTTAGCATCTTGATGTTTTAAAATGGAACACTATACTCGATAGCGTATAAGATACACTACATTTATCATAAATGAACAACTGAATATTATTATTTAAATGTGATAGTTATAACCTACCTTGTTAATTGGTTGGTATGAATAGGAATATATGATATCTAAAATAAATATATAAGTCCTTATAATTATTAATTTATTGCCAGATGATTATTAAATAATAAAATAAAGTTCTAGTAATGTAAATTTAATCATAATAAAATATGATATCTATAAAAATGTTTTATTCATAAATAATAATTACAATTACTTGTTGAAAGTATTAGAAAATATATTAGTCAAAATAAACGTTATTTTTTGTTTTATTATGTCAAAATTATTATAGGATGAAAATTTGAGAATATAATAAATATTTTTTCAAGTAATAATGAAAAATACTGATTTTTATTGAAAATATATTTTTTTATGTTTTATAAAAACGTTAAATTTTATTGTATTTTTTTTAAATTTTAAATAGTTAACTTTAATTTAGAATAATACAATTATGGTTTCTGAAATGCATTTTATAAGTGAATTTAGTATAAAAATATTGTATATTTTAAAATTTATTTTTTAGGAGAAACCGTTTTCATTGTGTTTAGCCTATTTAATTTAAATTAGGAAACATAATTGATTTGAATTTTTAAAAACAGATTCCATATTATGAATAATTGGTTAAAAATTTATCGAATAAATTTTTTTTATTTTTTTGGGTCAATATGAATAACAAATTTAGTAAATTTTATTACCATGGTTAAAAGTAAATCGAGTAATAAAGATAAAAATAATATATTAGGGATTAAAAATGACCCTAAATCATTTAATATTTTATTGCATGAGTAATATTTTACCATAATAATCAATGTGTCTTATTTATGACCATTTTTAACCATTTGGTTGACATTAAGACCCATATAGTATTTTTTTAATGAAATGTCAAAGATGTCACAAAATTATTTTTATTAAGTATACATTTTTTAATATTGGTTAAGCTAAAGATATTTTTGATCACAAATAATATTTTTAAATATAAAATATATAAAATATTCATTATAACTTATTTTTTATTTCCATGTTGGAAATAAATACATTAACTACCTTAAACAATGATGATGTAGTAATTTTTAAATTAATGGAAAAAACAAATAAATCACACTCAAAATATTAGAATAAATATAATATGAGATACTTAATGTAATAACAAATGTATATAAATTGAAATAAAAATTTTAAGATATAGTAATATAGTTTATTAGAACATTGACATTAACTTTTTGATGTCATTAATGTTAAAGTAATGAATAGTATTGAATTTGATAATAATGATATTTTATGGAATGAATTATCCATAAAAGTATTTAAAAATCATAAAAATATTATATAAGTCAAAATATGATAATATATGGTTAATAATTTAATAGAATATCCATTTATATTCCATTAAGAAATCTTTTTCTGTAGAATAGCATTGTTATATTTTATTATTTTGAGAAGTTCTAAGAGTACCCCCACCCTCTCTTATAAAAGGGATCCTATTATTCTCTTATCATGACTCTTAAATAAATATTGTTTCGAAAATTCCCTACCTAAATCCATTCCTATAATCCCTCTTCAATTTCTAGTTGTTTAGTTTAGGAAGAACACCATCCCTTTTGGTCTTAAGGTGTTAATTAAAAGAGATTATCTGAAGAAGATGTATTATTCTTAATCAATAATTTTATTTTTTATTCTTCCACTTCCCTAAATCATTAATAAATCATGATAAAATAATAGATATAATTTCATGAATTTTTTTAGATGTTATTATTTTATATTCATGACCTATATTCATCTCTACTTTCATAAAATTTTAAAATAATTTGTCATCCATGTGTATGATAGACTACTGCCTCGTGAACTAATGTTATTATTTTTCTATCAGTGTCTCCCTATAATTTTTATAATGATGAAATTAGGATTTTATATTTTATTAATTACATATTTATTATTAATTAAATATAATATGTCACTTAAATTCTTACCTTTCCATGCATTGAAAAATAATAACTTCATTCGTGTGTATGTCGGGACTACCACCTCTAGAAAGTGATGCAATTATTTTTCTTCACTATATCACATGAATGATTTCTATAAGAATATTTAAATAATTAATATGATATTTATAACATTATTATCATTTTTAATGATAAAATAATACTTACATTATTTCCAAAATGATATTTGAAAAATGGAAATGCTACTCATATGTACATACGACCTACCATCTCCATGGTTGTAACATAGTTTATTTTTCATAACAGTATTTAATGGAGGGATTTAAAAGAATAATTTATGTGTCAAAATGATAATTATATCATAAATTTTATTTTATATATTGTTTAATAATTACCTATTTTACCATATTGCACATACCTATATCATTTAGGACTTTAGAACCACATATCACAAAAACATCTATTATGAACATAAATAATTAAATATTTTTGATAAAATGGTAATAAGTGAAATAAAAGGAATAACAAAATTTTATATTATTCTCAAAAAATTAAATAATTAACTTATTATTAATATTCAGGATGATAAAAAATGTACATGAAGTGTAAGACTCATTGTATGTGACAGTTTTTCTAAAATACCTTCCTTTAAATGTTTTAAAATTTTGTTTTATAAATATTTATCATTCATGTTAATGTTTTTAAACCTATTATTATAAAATTATTTATATATACATTAATGTTCTAAAAAGGTATTTGTTTAATATATCTCTATCTTTTTCATAAATGATCTTTTTTAAGGTTTTATGTGAGGGAAATTATTTTACAAATCATTTTTAATATTTCATCATGAAAAAGTAAAAAAGGAAAGTTTTTAACTTATATGTCATGATCATATTTTATCTATTTTATGAAGACTAAAGTATTTTATGTTTCCTTTACAATAATATTTTCAAAGAAATTATTATCCTTTATATGTGAACTATTTTCTTTTAAAATAAGTAATTTTCATCTAGAATTTTTTTATGAATCAAGAATTCATGTTTTAGGATTATGTTATATTTATTTATAATTTATTATGATGTTATTTAGTTTCTTAATAAATAAAAATCTGTGTTAGTATGTGATTTCCCTCCAATAAATTAGGTATGTTGGAATTTGATAGTGATGGTTATTCCTAGTGTAACTGTGATGTTTACATCCATGTATAACTTTGAGGATTATGTAATGTATAATAGTGAGTGTTATTTCATCGTATCCATGAGTGTTACATCATAAGAAAGCATGATCCGAAAATTATTAACCCTGTTACCTATATTTTTTTATCGTCTCTATGTTTTTACAGAAATATCATATTTCTACGAGGTATGTTATTGAGTCTATGTCCATAGAATGTATATGACACCTAGCTTTGTAAAAAATATTTCATGAGTTTGGTGTTTCTAAAGGAACATATTTTGATTTTATTTTTCCTTTAATATTTCTTATAAAATGTTTTATAGAAATGTTTGGGTAGAGAAGGTTATATCTTTGTAATAAAATGTTTATTTTGAGATGAAAGTTAATCTTGATAATGGAAAAAAATAATAAATATTTATATTATAATTATTTACTTATTTTATGTCCCTTACTAATATTATGTTCTCATATAATGTTTTAAAATATTTTTCAAAGGGTTTAAGAGAGAGTAAGAACAAGTTTGATGTCATGAATAATTTGTTTTACGATTTATCGTGAAAAGAAACCATATTTCTATCAAAAATAATTTGTGGAATAATGGATATTTTGTATATGATTTCACTTATAATGTATAAGTTTACTTTGTATGAAATTTCCTGAATTATATAAATTATAAACCTAAAATATCATTTGAAATGAAAGAAAGAGAATTCTAGTCTAAAGTCACTATAATATGTAATGTTTAAGGGTGAGTCCTAACCTGTAGTATTAGAGAAGGGTTTAAAAAACATTGTTGATTAGGATGTTTTTAGGTGATATATTATTAATATTTTTGGTTATCATCATGGGTTTATAATTTTAAATTTGAGTGTATGTTAAATTTTTTATATAACCCATTTACATCCTTAAGTTATTAAATTTTGATGTGACTAATCATATTTTTGCAGACATTTATTTTTACGTTAATTAAGGGTTATAAATTTTTAGGATGAAAAATAAAATCTATGAGATAACATTTGAGGTAAAAAAATTATCTCTAATGAATAATTTACTAATGTTATATTTGAATATGTTAATTATAATTCTTGTAAATCTATAAGAATTATTTAGTTTTATAAAAAGGACAACCAAAAGACCAGGAAAAAACCCATCACATCCATCAAGGATGTGGGCCTTGAACCCATAATAGAAGGGTGACTAGGGTTTAGTACCTACCACTGGCCTACATGATATCCTGGTTAGTATGAAATCGTTTTTATTCATTTAAAACATCGAAAAGATAAATGTTAATTTCATCCTAGAGCATATTTTGTCTCGAATAGTTAACCATGGGAATATAAAATCATTTGTTTTTAACTGAGTATTTTTATTTTGAAATATGTTCACTATTTTAGAAACCCTATACTATTAAGTAAAATATAATAATATGAGATTTTATTTTAGGAATAAATGTTGAATTATATTTTTGAAGCATATTTTATTTTATTTTTTATTCTTGTTTATTTAGGTTATTCATGGAAATGGTTAAAATATCTTAGAGATTATATTATTTGGTCATATAAAATTTGGAATCAGAAGTTATGTGTTATTGAGTTGATTTGGGTAAAAATGTTAACATTAATACTGGGCGTTTATGTGATAAAATCCTTTCTCTTTTAGGGTATAAAATTTATTTTGTAATATTTTTTAATAATTTTATTGATAGTTTTTTATTTAAATATCTATCTTTATCTTTGGGTGATACTATTGAATTTTGAACATGAATGTAGTTTTTCATCATAAAATGGTTAATTATTTTTATATAATTAACTTATTTTATCCTAAATGTTATGGTTTCAGTTAATGTGTAAAGATAGTTAGGATATACTTTTATAATTTTGTGGATTTTTGATCCATATAAGTAGAATCTAATGATCTAATAAAGATAAATTTGTACTCATAATTTGGAGAAAGATATGAGATAGTGTTTGAAAATGATTAAAGGATTAAATTTTTCTATTCATGTAAGTTTACATAAATATTTTCTTTTTCTGTACCATAATGAAATTCCTTAAATATAGGAATGTTATTTTAAAAAAATAGGTACTTAATTATTTTTCATAAATAAAAATTAATTGCATTTTAACCAATCACAGATCTATGATTTTTTTTACCTTTACCACAACAATGTTCTCTATAACTCTTTATCATTTTACATGTCTGTTTTCTCTTACATGTAATCGTAGCATTTGTTACCATAGATAATATTTATACATTATTTTCTCTCTTATCATGTGTAAGTATTAATAATTGTTTTTTACAATGTGGGATTTCAAAAATGCTATTTTTGAAATCCAAACCCTAGTTACAAAACCTGAGTTAAAAATTGTGATGATGAAATTTGAAAAAATGGGGGAGAATGTAACATCCTAATATTTTGAGATGTAACATTATGTTCGATAATGTTCAATATATACCACATCGAGCATAAATAAATACCTAAATATTATTATTTAAATGTGACCATTATAACATAGAAATTTAATTGGTTGGTATGAATTTGAAAAAAAAATAATGAAATAAATATATAGGTAATACTCATTAGGAATTTATTTTTAAATTATTACAAAAGAATAAAATAATTTTTTTAAAATTCATTTTCTTTTCAAAAAAATAAGTTTTCATCAACACTGTTTTTATTTATTTTGATGACTGAATATTATAAATAATTTATTCAATTTTTAGTAAATTTATTTGAAAAAATGAAATTAATTTTTTGTTATCTAAAGTCAAAATTATATTACTATGATTTTTTTTACCATTTTATGAAAATATTTATTTTCAAGGAACATTGAATATACATGTTTTTATTTAAAAAAATACATTTTTTTTTTAATTTTTTAATCAATGTAAAATTTTATTTTGTATTATATTAATATTTTAATTAGTTAAATTTTAATTTAAATAATTCACTTATGGTTTTCTAAATGGTTATTATACTAAAATATAGTACAAAAACATTTTCTATTTTAGAATGGATTATTTCTGAAAAACTATGTTTCATTGCATTTTACCTGTTTAATTTCAATTATACAACTTCTGTGACATGAATTTTAAAAAATGGATTCCATTTATTCAATTAGTGGGTAAAATTTTATTAAATATTCACCATTTTATTTATTTAGGTCTATATTAATAGTAGCCTTAGTTGATTTTGTATCCATAGTTAAGGGTAAATCAGGTAATTAAGAATAACAATAATATGTTAAGGATTAACAAATAATCCTAACACTTGTAAAATTATTTATAATTATTAATTTTTATATATAATCATACAATGGTCGAATTTATGACTTTTTTTGAGACACTTTGTTGACATGAAGACACTTATAGTATTTTATTTAATGAATAGTCAATGTTGCCACACTATTGTTTTTCAGAAGTATAAATATTTTAATATATTTTTATAAATATGATAGGCTTCACCAAAAATTGTAGTTTCAAATATAAAATATTAATCTTCATTATGGTAACTTTTAATTTTTAGGTAAATACAATCACCTTAAGTGCTTACATAAATATGATGCAGTAATTAGTAAATTAATGAATAAAAAAAATTAATGATATTAAAAAATTTAAAATTAAAATAATTTAGATACATCAGGTGATCCAAGAATTATATATATTAGAATGAAATTTTAATTATATAATAAAATATTTTTCTACAATTTTTACTTTTTTTGATGTTTTTAAATTCAAAGTATGAGTAGTATCAAATGTGACAATAACGATATTTTATAGAAATAATAATTTATTAAATTATTTAAAAGTTAGAAAAATATTATATAAATCAAAATAGGATAATATGTGGTTGAAACTATCATAAAGTATTTATTTATAGTAAAAATTGAAGTCTGTGGCTCTGGAATAGCATTGTAATATTTTCATATGTTGAGAAATTATCAGAGTTTCCCTCCCCTCTCTCATAAAAGGGCACATATTTGTTTCTTATAATTATAATTCAAAACCTAGTTGGTTTCTAAATTTAATAAACAAAATACATTACTAGAATACCTCCACACTTTATATATGTCCTTGTCTATGAATTACAACAACCTTTGTTGCCTTAAGATGTTATGAAAAGGCAATTTGTTGGTGAAGAAGTATCAATTTTAATCAAGAATTTCAATTTTGTTTATTCATCCACATACATAAAACCTTATTCAAACAATATTAAATAATAACACCACTATAATAAATATAATTAAATTGTATTAATTATTTGGAATGACTTATATTTATCTCCACTTCCATAAAATGGGAAATGAATTGTTTATTCATGTGCATGGAAGACTACCACCTCACAGACTGTATAATTTGTTTCCATTATCCTCTCTCAAGACTGGTTATAATGATGTAATTAATGCATATATAAGATATTAAGGAAATATTAATATCTATTTAAAGTTAATATATCACTAAAATTCATACCTTACCATGAACAAAAAAATGAGAACATTGTTTATGCGTACGTGTGGACTACCACCTCCTTGGGGACATACCAATATTTTTTATTCAACATATCAAATTAATGATATATATATATTTACAGAAATATTATTATATTTATGATATTATTATAATTATTTAAATATAATATAATACTAACCTTCTTTTAATAATGCTCTTTTAAAAATGGAAATGTTACTCATGTTTACGCACGAACATCCATCTTCATGATTGTGATGTAGTTTATTTTTCAAAACCATATTTAATTAATGGATTAAAAAGTATAATTGATGTATAAAAATGATGATTATGTCGTGAATATTATTTTTTATATGGTGGAATAATGATCCCTTTGACCATAGTTCATATACACAAGTCATTTTGAGCTTCAGAACTGAATATCAATGAAATTCCAACATGAACCAAAATAATTAAGTTATTTTTTTAACATTTTCATAACTAAAATAAAAATAATAATAAAAATGAAAATGATTCTCCATAAATTAAAAAAATAAAATTAATTTTATTATTTAGGAAGTTAAAGAGCATTCATGATCAGTAAAACTCAAGGCAAGGGACTATTTAAATAAAATACATCATTTTAAATGTTCCAATAATCCATTTATTAAATATTTATCTTTCATTTCCATGTTTTTAAAATGATAATAATGAATTTATTTATATTAACATAAAATTTATTAATATTTTATTTTTTTTAATTTCTAAAAAATGATTTCAAAAATTAATATTGTAATGTTTTATGTTTTAGAATTTATTTTTATAAATAATTTTTTATGTTTCTCCTTAAAAAGGTACAATGTTATTTTTAATAAATTATATGTTAGGAGAGGATATTCCTGATTTCATGATTCCTTATTGCTTTTAAAATTCCTTTTTAATTTTTCGTGGTTATTTTAAAAGTTATTTTTTTTCCTTTGTATGTGTGTGGTTTTTTTAAATAAGTTATTTATCTAATGAAATCATCATATGATAGAAGAATTTGTGGTTTATGATATATTTTTGGAAATTGGAAATTGTTAATGATGATTGGTGGTTCCAATAGAAACCAAATATGGGTGGGTCAGTGATTGGCCTCTAATGCATTGAGTATGTTAGAAGTTGACCATGATGGTTACTCCTTGTGTAACTTTCTTGGTTATATCCTAGTATAACCATGAACGATATGTCAAGTATAACCACGAGGGTAATTTCATGGTATCATAACGGTTACATAATAAGTATGTAAGATAATAAAATTTGTCATCAAGTTGCATGTGTTTTTTATTATGTTTTCTATGTTTTTATAAAAATATAATGTTTTTAGAAGGTAAATTTTTGAGTTTGTATTCAAAGGAATGCATATGATTCTTATCATTTCCAATATATATTCCTGAGTTTATCATGTATTTAATGCAACCTATATGAATTTTATTTTGACTTATATATTTTTTATGAAATTTTATGTGGAAATTTTTTGGCATAAAAGGTTATTTCTTGTGTATGAAACATTTTATTTTTCCTAGATTTTATTTTAAAAAAATAATTTTTTGATAACTATTTATGGTCCAATGCTTTGTTCCATTATTTCATGTCCCTTACAAAGATTTTGGGATCATACCATGTTTAAAAATGTTTTCATTGTTTTGAGGGAGAGTAATAACATGTATGAGTTCATGAATGAAATTATTATGATTTATCATGAAAATAAAACATTGTTTTGATGTTATGTTTATTGGAAAAAATGGATATTGCATAGAAGTGCCCACTTTTAATGTATGGGTTCACTTTGTAATAGTTTGTCATAATTATCTAAATCTCTACACTGAAAAATATTTGTGAATGAAGTAAATTTATTTATATTTTAAAATCACTAGAATATGTAATTCTTATGTCCAGGTCCATTAAATCAAGCCCTTCACTACTTTTGAGATTGATACCCTCTTCTTGTGATAACAATTCCTACACCACATGACCCATTTTTTCATGTTCCTATAAAAACTATTAGATTATAATAGGTTATTTAAAAAGGGTTTAGAACAAATCCATCTATATTAATTTTCTATGTATATTAGTTATGAGTCTCTCAAAACAATCATTACTTAAAAATTTAGTGATGGTTTTCCAAAACCACTAACAATTAATGAAATTACTAGTGATTTTAAACCCCATCAAATTTATTTATTATTTTAAATGTTTTTTAAAAAAATTCATGGGGTTATAAACTACAATTAATTTAAGATATTAGTTACAGTTTTGAACCTCCTCTAATTATGTTTTTTTAATTTATTTTAATGTATGATTAATTTTTTGAGGTTTAAATCCACCACTAATTTCATAAATTAATAGTTAGTTATAACCCCCTTTGAATGAAATTTAAATTTACTCATAATAATAATAATAATAATAATCATCATCATCATCATAATCATAATCATCATTGAAGGTCCTGATGGTTACTTGGAAAGGAAACAATACACACCCAAGAAATAATAAGGATATGCCACAATCTTCTCCATTGGTTGACCCACTCCATGAAAATTACATTACAATGATTATACAAAATATCCAGTGACCCAAAGGCCATTACACACCATCTAATGGTTTACCCACTATCAAAATTCCATTAAATTGATTGTACTAAAAGAAAAATGACCCAAAGTTCATTTAGAAGGGTCTGAACCCTTTCTTGCACTAATCATGCATCAAAAACTTTATATACCTCATTTATAACCCTAACTACATTAATTCATACATCATTATGTAAATATTAAATCCCATATGGTGGATTTTATGATTCAAAGGCCTAGTGACCCAAAGGCTATTTATATTGGTCTTCACCATTTCTCGCATCACTCCTGCATCACCAACTGGCATTAACTCTTGTGTCATGTTTTCAACCTTAGTAACTACATTACTACCCTCATATAATATTAGTTATGGACCACTACTCATACCCATGTCACCATTTCCACCATTCTTTTCCTTCCAAATCAACCTTTATATTTTCCTCATACAATTTCCATCACTCCCATTCTACTTTCATTGGATTGTCTCTCCAACGTTCCATTTCATTTGACATTCAACCATAGAAACCTATTAACCTAGGTTACCTATCTAATATAGATACCCATTTACCATATAGTGATACATAATTTATAAACATTGATATTACATTTAAATATATGATTATTCATTACAAAATATTTCAATCCATGAAAGAGTTGTATATGTGTATTGAATTTGGAAACTTGGTCTCATTAACAACTGGTTCCTAAATGATCTATACTATCTCCCACATAGTTATTCATAACTGACAAACATACTTCATATATCATTTCCTAAACCATTATTCATAACTTAGGGAAAATAAATAGAAGAAATGGTGATATAAAATTCTCAATATGAATTAATAAGGTAGATTTCAATGGTCATATATGCTTAACATAAGCAGAATGTCATGATAACATGAGATTAAAATTTGAAATACAGACCCACCATATCATACTTCATAATATTGAGTCCTTTAATAAATATTTTTAGTTTATATGACATGAATCCTAAAATGTTAAAAGAACATGAGCTATAAGAGCATACCACTAGAATAATCAATGGAATTTTGGAATAACAATTAAAATATAACTATGTGAAAATGAATATATAGAAACTAGATCACTAATTACGTTGAGTAAATGAAATCAAATCCTCACATCTACTTATGTACATGAAAACCAAGTAAATTAATAAAATTAATGACATAAAAATCGGGTTTACGCATAATATATTTACCTCACAAGTAATACATATTTACCCAATGCAATGGGGGAAAGATGTAGGACCCAACCATCACATAATTAAAATCATACATATGTTTGATTAAATATCATAAAACATTTATAATATTAAATCAAATGAAAAGAAATAGATTTCGTAAACATTTAATCTATGTATAACATGTGGAAAAGGAAACAAGTTTTGTCAACATCTATTTATTATAATTAAAAACCATCTAGAAAAAATATATTTATGGTATCATTGGATAAAATCCCACATAACAGTTATGTAACATGAAATTATGTCATCTTATATGGATAATTATTTTGAAAGATCACATGGAATAATTCTCATGGGAAAAAATCTTTCTATTTCGAAATAACTTATTTTAAAAAAAATGCACACTTATAAAGGAAAAAATTAATTTGAAAATAATAATGTGATATTTTAAATGGAAACTAAAATAAACTATTATTCACAAAGGTAGGAAAATACTTTCAACTTTTATAATATAAAATATTCACATTACACAAAGTCAAAATTTATCTTCTTCAGAAAATAACAAAAATATTTCTCTTAAAAAATTTCAAACATATCAAACATGGGTAAATATTAAATTAAAAACCCATTTTATTATATTAAAAACATTATTTAGATATATATATAAAACATAGTTATATAATAGAAAGATGAAATAATTCTCCCAATTAATACATTAACATCAACAATCCTAAATATCGATAAGATTGTGAAATTAAACCCTTACCCGAGTCTTGGATTTCCTCATTTAAATAAAAACACAATTTAAAATAAATATATATTTATTAAACATGTATTAAAAAAGTGCTCATATATAACAGACCATTTATGATTTATTAATGACATCTAAAGACAATTTTCTCCTTGGGTGACTTCTGGTTTTCTGGTGATGGTCTTCCTCTCGCAATCTCTTTGCGAGTGTTTATTGGTTTCACGGTTGTAAAGGGATGGGTTTTTTGGTTTGTGAATGTGGCTGTTTTCTAGTTTTTCTAGTTTTCTCTTCCTCAGAGGCGGTGATGGTGGTTTGTGATGGCGGTGGCGGGGTCGGGTATCTCTCCGGCGACCACGATGAACCTTCTCGCGGGGTCTACCGGCACCGGCTCCTCTGCCTCCTTGTGAAAGGTGGCACGTGTTGCTCCGTTTTCACATGGCGTGTTGATGGCAGTTCGGCGCTTGAGGCGGTGTAGGCTCTCGGCTCGAGGATTTGGTGATGATGGTGAATAGTTTGATGGGGCTGACGGTCCAGCAGACGAGGTGCACGAGAATGCGTGATGTTGGATGGGTGATGTTCGAGGCTTTTTTGTTGAATTTGAATTTTGAATGTTGATTTTGGGTGCGGCTGTATCGGGAACCGGATAACCCTCAATCCGGCTTTTTATAAAAAATCCAAAAAAAGTGATTTGCAGCAATTGATTTTCCACCTATGTTTCGGTTCGGCAATACCAATCCTTATAATTTGATCATGGGTTAATCATTTATAGAATTTAAATAATGTAAAAAACTAATAAATATTAATTATATACATATTTATAATCATTCATAAAAATTAATGAAAGAGAAAATTATTTATACAATTCATGGAAACCATATACCATACGTCCACGTGAATGCTATTTTTATTTTTCAATAGACGAAACAAAGTTAATATAAATATTAATTAAAATATATAGGATAGTTATTATATAATATAAAACATATAGATTCATCAAATCATTCATCATTCCCATCCAAATAAAATATAAATGAAAATTGAATCACATTGGATCTTGGATGTGGTAGTCCACACATAGTCACGAACGTCATAATCATTTTACAATGGTTTGGAATGTAAAAATATATATGTCATATTATAATTATAGATGATTAATTATTTCATAATTATCATACATAAACATTAAAACCAACATAAAACCCATACATAAAATATAGTTATGATAATTTAATTATATCTCTATGTGGAGATGGTAAACCATTTGTGCAGACAAGTGATACATTTACATTTCATTTGATCGGAAATTAGGTATATAATGATTTTTCATAACAATTATAATATTTAAATATATTTAGCATACATTTATTATGATTTTATGATAAATTCAATTGATTTAAAAGTATTATAATAAAAATTAATAGAGGTTGTGTATGATGACTAAATCTTAATAGAAAGACCTCATTTATGTTCATCCTTAACAAATATACTGTTAGACTTTAAATGAGATAAATACCTCCATAGCATAGATAAGTATGTTTATAATAGAAATGGTTAGGGTTTGGTTGTGATATATGTATCAACATTGTGTAAATAATATATGGAGGATGTTCCCTTTTGTAATTGCGGTGTCGATCACATTAAGAATTTATTAATAAAATAAAATAAAATATTTCTATTCTAGAGAAAAATTCTTGAATATTTTCATTAATTAGAATAAAATGTGTCGAGTTTTGAAATAAAATATTAGAATTAAATTTATACTATTTTAATTCATATTAATATTCATTTTTTTATTAACCTCTTCGATAAATATTTTTTATCTTTATTGTGGTAACCATTTTTTTAATAAAAAGGATAATAATGTTACTAAAAAATAAAAATTGACTCATAAATGGCCTATTTTTTATTTTTCCAATTTTATTACATTAAAATGGTCTATTATAATAATTTTATGATTTTTACATGATTTAGTAAACTATAATTTTGGTGAAATAATATTATTGTCAGTTTTGACACTATTCATTTAATTAAATTTTTAATACATCATGATAAATGGTAAATTAGAATAGAATAATATAAACAATCTATAAAATTTTATATAGATCTCTAAAATTCTTGTAAAATAATAAATATTTCAAATCATTTTATTTTTATCATTTTTAAAATAATTTATGTTATGTTATGTTAATTGAACCATTACTATATCAGCATTGGATTAGAATTTAATGTAATTATATAATTTATAAAAAATATAAAAATATTTATATTATGGAAATATTTTAATTAATCTCAATATTTAAATATATTTATTTCCATATCTTTCTTTTGTCACTATATGGAAACATTAAAGATATTTGAAATATAGAGAGTGATATTTTGTAACTTTCTTTGATTTAAATATTATTAGAGTATTTTTAATGGAAATATTTCCATTAAAAAAGTTTCATTTAGATAGTAAGGTTGTTATGATAAATATAAATTTATCAAATAATAATTATGATTAAAATTTAGGTCTTTATCACTTCTTTTTAACCTTGATTAACGTGATTTACCCTTTACCAATGAGATAATTTTTACCAATGTTACTATTCATAATATCTATTAATAAATGGGATATATTCACCTAATTTTAACTTCCTGATTAAAAATATGGGATAAATGTTATCAAATTAAATACCTATTGTTTATAAATTTTTTTAAATATGTGTACATAAAATAAGGAAAACCGCTTTTTTGAAAAACATAGTTTTTCTTAAATAAGCCTCTTTTTTGTAACGAATATTTTTATAAACAATTTAAGAAAAAAAAATATTTTAATGAACTTAATTTGATTATTAATAATATAATATAACTAAAATTTCATTGATTACATTTTAAAATAAAATATTCTTTTGAAATTATTAAAAAAAATCAATAATATTGAATTTTTCACTGTACACTGGAAAATCGATCATTTCAGAAAAATACCAAAAAATCACTTAAAATAGTTATTATATTATGATTTAAAAATAATATTATAATTATTAAATAATATTTATAAAATTTTTATAAATTAATTATAATTTTTTCTCACAAAAAAATAAAATCATTTATGAGGAATGCGTATTTTTTAGGCATAAAATAACTTTACTAATAATTGGGCGATTATTTAATCAGAATTTGTAAATAATCTTAAATTGAGTTTGAAATTTATATATATATCATAAATTAGTTAATTATATATATATACATATATATTCAATATTAATGGCTAGATTAGAACTTTCTCTATAAAAATAATATTTTAATAGGGTATCGTTATTCGTTTAAACATGGAGTTTCCGGTAACACAATATATTGATGAAATAAAATTCATTGATTTTAAAAGGATTTATTAAATATTATGTTGTTGAATTCTCCCCCTTTAATAAATTATTAATCTCAATTTCAACATATTCTTGGAAATCTATGGTTTTATATTTTAAAAATACTTTGTTGAAATCCCACATAGTAAAAAAAAGATAATAAGGATTCCTCATAAATGATGGAAGGAGAAGTTAAAAAATTATTTAGGATAACACATAATTGGGATTGAAAATATGATAGGATGTATGGGTATTTAATACATGGATATATAATAAAAAAATAATTCCCAAGGACTAATAGAGAGTGATATAGAACATAGTTAAGAAGAACCTAACCATCACAAAACTGTTACACTATGATGGGTTAAAGACCATTAATATCTTAATATGAAAAGTAAATGCCTAAAAAATTTTATTTCAAGGTCCTTTTCCTATAGTAAAGGGGTTGTTTCACTATTTAGATAAAATTATTGAGAAAATTAACATGATTTATTTTTCTGCCATATGCATTATCTCATACATTGGTTGTGCTTTGATATACTTCCACCTCATCTTTTACATAATGAAATGGATATTTTAGATGGTTTTATAATTCCTAAAGAACTTTTAATGAATCACGAGATCCATAATTCATTCATTTGATCTCTAAATTGTTACCAACTCCAAAATGGTTAGTTCAGGTTATGATAAATCATACATTAACGTCAAAAAATAATATCCAAATTTCAACATAATCTATTTCACGGGTAAGTAACCTTAAAACTCATCCGAAAAATTACTGACTATATTCCAAACTGAAAAACTATTTGACCTCATATCCTTCCATGACCGACATAATAATAACATTAATTACTCATAAATTATCACAAAAAAAATTTATAAGTAAATCATATATTCTCTAATGTGTACTAATAATTTTATAAATTGTCATAATGAAATCATATATTCTTATAAAATATAATTCAACCCTAATTATATAAATAAAATTTTATCTAGGAAAAAAATATTTTCATTGGATTTTTAGGTTCTTACTTGCACTGCTAGATGATTATAGGTTCATTAAAAAAATTAAATAATATTTCTTTATTCTATAAATATATATAGAATCTATGTAGTTAGAACTAATTAATGCTCAGAATCACAAAAAACATCACAAACAGACAATATTTACATTGGGATTATTCATAAAAATTTCAACATAGAATCCCTTTTTATTGAGTGGAATATAATTGAGCCGTAACTATCATGATTCAATTAATGTGTGGTAATTTAATAATATTTTACTTTTTCATTTGACTTCAGTGGTTGTTGCGGCTTCCAATCTTCATTATCCATTGGATTAGAGAATTAATTAACATATTTTTGAAACTATTTGCATATATAGAACTAAAGTGTGAGGGGTTAATTTTTTTGTTATCATTCTAAATTCAATTCATTGAAATTCTTCTTTATATAAATCTGATATTATTCTTCTGGATAGCCGGACTTCCCACACATGAATCATTTTCTTATTCTGTTTGGGAATTCCCCTAAGTGCTCTTTCCCTCACTTTTGGAAAATAGGAGGTTACATAATTTTCTTCCCTCCATGTGAAAAACCATTGGAGTTTCAATGAAGCTCTATCTTCATTTTCTTATCACATTACCCATGATGTTTTCTATCTTCCATTTCCTCTTTTACTTCAAATAAAATGATTTTTTCATACCTTCGAAAGTCTGTTATTAATAATTAATTTTGAAGAATTGGTTTTAGACCACTAAAGAATAAATTGAATTTTATTTTAGACAGGATGATTAAACAAAAATCATACCTTGAAATTCATGTGAAATTTTCATCATATGTACCAATTAATTAATCATCCCTCTCCTTAAGATATAATAATTAATTCTCCATTTTTTACACAGAATAGAAGGGAAGTACTTATTGAAAAATATTCCCTTAATATATTCTCATTAAATAGATCCAATTTCCTACTCTTTACTCATATTCATAATAAAATTTCATTATTTTTATGCTTCACCTTAAATATAAATAAATATATTGGACATTTTTTCATGGTATGAGTAATAAAAAATGAAAAATATTTTTCCCGTCATAATAATACATTGCTCAATAACTAATGGATCAAAAGTCCCATAAAAGGATGGTGGTCATTATGACATAAAGGATTAAGAAACGTGTTGATCACACCTTGGTGTATTTGTATATTCAACATGATTCTTATTACCACCAATATATTGAGAGATTTGAGTGAGCATAGTCACAAGATATTGCATCCTAGAATTTAAGCCATTCGAATTTTCATTTGGATAGTCATTGCATGGTTTTTCACATTTATTGTTCATAAGATTCCTTTGGGTTACATCGATTAGATAAAACCCAAAAAAAATATTATGGGAATTGATAATAATAGTGGAAAAACAACTAATCATGAAATATAAATCGATAGATTTTTTTATCAAGACACATTATTTAAAATCTATGACACCATAATTTCAGCCTAGGTCATCTATGACAAAACAATTTAAGATGCTATAAATTACTTATACATATCCCTAGGTTTATTAATAAATTTTTATCATTCTAGTTTCAAATGGTTTACTAAACCATCTTATAATACCAAATATATCAATCCATACTTCTTAAACATATATATTACATCCAAATAGTTGAGTATTCATTACATAACATTTTGATCCACACTAAAATCATAGAGGTTTAGTGCCTTGGGAAACATGGAAACATAAAAAATGGTTTATAAATGATTTATATCACCTCAAACTATGTTATTAATCTCTATCACCCTTCATCTATATATCATTTCTAAAAACATTCATTATAAACTGGGGAAAGGAAACATAAGAAAGGGTTAGATTAGATTCCCACTAAGGGTAAACAAAGGATATATCAATAATCATATAAGAATAAAATAATCATAAGGGTTTTATAAAATGATATTGACATTTTAAATATAATCCCTACATGTCATAGATCATAATCTTGAGCTATAGAATAATTTCTGACAGCTTATAAGATATGAATCCTAAAAGTATCAAATAACATATGCTATATAGAATATCATTTATATAAGACATGGAATTATGATGTACAAATATATTTATAACTCTGTGAATGTGAATAAATATAAACAACATCACTCATTAAGATAAAGACATGAAATTATGTCCTAAAATCTAGTTATGAATATGAAAATGAAGTCTACACATAAATTTTGTAACAATAAAATCAGGTTCACACATAACATATTTACCTAATGAGTTATCCATATATAAAAAATTCATTTGAAGAAGATATAGGTCACATCCATCACATAAATAAAATCATTAATATTTATGACACAAGATCATAAATCATTTGTCATCTCATATCTCATTAAATTAATTAAATGTAATAAAATTTTTATAAAAGCAAAACCTGTGTAAATGGAATGGCTTTCATCAAAATATTTTTATTATAAACAAAAAACCTCCAAGGAAAAATATAAGGATGGTATCCTTCGAATAAATCCTCAAAAAATATTATGTAACATAAAATTATTTCAATATAGATGAAAAATTATTTTAAAAGATCACTTGAATGATTCTTTCGTAAAATAACAATTTCATTTTGAAATCACTTATTCTTTAAAAATTTACACACCTATAATGGAAAACATTTTCATTGAAAATAACTTTCTAAAATTATAAAGTGAGCCACAAAAAAATATTAGTCATAATTGTTGGAAAAAAATTTCATGTCATATAATTAACAAATAATCCTTTCAAAAGACAAAATTCACCTCGTTAAAAAAATGACAAAAATAATACTTTCCTAACATTTTTTTAAAAAATGAGTTATAGAAAAAAATATTTTTAAAAATAATTAGAGGATGTTACAAAATTTAATTAATTGTTTTTAGAAAACATGTATATGTAATATATTGTTCAAAAAATTCTCCCAATAGAGACATTGACATAAGAAATCCTGAATATTGAAGTGATTATGAAATAAACCCCTTTCCTGAATTATTGACATTCCTCATTCTTGTTCAAATATTATATTTTATAAATATGTATTTATTATAAATTTATTCAATAAATATAGTAATATCTATCATAAAATTTATAATTTATTTATAATATATTATCAACTATTTATTAATACTTTTTTATTTAAATCACTATTTTGGGTGATAACTGCTTCGTTTTACAAGAATGTGTTAGTTCAAAAATCTTGGTCCTTATACATTGATTATGGTACATAAATTATAGAATTATAATCATGGGATAAATATAATATATATTCATTATATTTAGATTTATAATCATTCATAAAATTAGATATAGAAATGATGAATTACATCGTTCGTAGAGATGGTAGGTCATACTTATGTATAAGTGCTATTTTTATTTTGAAATGGATTGGGTGAAAGAAAGTTAAATAGTAATTTAAATTTATAGGATAATTATGATATAAAATATATCATATATATCAATAAAATAATTCCTCATTTCTATCCACATAAAATATAATTGAAAAATGAATCATACCACTTCATGGAGGTGGCATACCAAATGTAAGCACGAATGATTTTTTATTTTCCAAATGTTTGTAATGTAATAAGGTAGATGTTATATTATACATATATTTTTAAATTTTTTAATAATTATTATATATAAATATTAAACCCATCATAATATTCATCTATAAAATATGGTCACATGAAATGAATTGTATCGCTACGTGGATATGACAAGTAGTATGTACAAATGAGCGATACTTTCACATCTAATTTGAAAGAAAGAGGGTTTATAATGGTATTTTTATAAACATGATTCCATTAAATAATGTTTAGGATACTAATTTTACTATTTTATCACAAATAAAATTTATTTAGAAGAGGTATAAAAAGAAATAAACATGAAGATGTTGTGTAAGACTATTACTTCTTCTTTAGGAGACCTCATTTATATCCTTCAATAAGGAAACTAATATAGTTATTTTGAGGGTAAAACAATCCATATCTTGGAAAATTATTTCAAAATAGTAATGGGAAGATTTTTATTGAGATATCTGTCTCAAATTTGTGAAAATCACTGAGGGAGGAGGTTACCTTTTACAATTGAGTTTATAAGCACTTTTGGAATTTCTAAAAAATTAATATATTTTACGACAATTCTAGAGATAAATAATTTCAAATGATTATAAAATATAATAAAAAGTGTCTAGGGTTGAAATAAAATTGTCCAATGTTATTTATAGAAGTTTTTATATCATTTAGTTTTTATCTCTTTTATTAACCTCTTGGTTAATTATTTTAGTCTTCAAGAGTGGTAAACACTATTTTAATCAGAATGTGTTAATTACATTACAATAAATGGAAAAGTGACTCATAAATGGACTATAAATTATTTTTTAAACCATATCACATTAAAATGGTCTAATAATATATTGTTTTTAATTTTAAATATTTTAATAAAATATTAATTTTAGAAAATATTATTAATGACAATTTTGAAACTGTTCACATAATTTGACTTTAAATATATCAAGTAAAATAGTAAATTCAAATATAATCCAATAAAGTATACATAAATTTTTATATTGGTTAATAAAATTTATGTATAAAATTAATTCTTTCAAATTATATTAGTTTGATAATTTTAAATATCAATTATTGTATTTTTACTATAATTAAAAAACATTGTACTAGAGTTATAATAGAAATTAAGGAAATTATATAATTTATAAATATTATAAATATATTTCAATCATGAAAATAATTTCATTAATATAAAAATTTTCCATTTGTTTTCATTTATATCATACCATTTTCCTTATGTGTACACATAATAGATATTTAAAACTAAGAGAGCAATATTTTGAAACATCCTTTTCTCTAAATATTATAAGGGTAATTTTCATAGAAAATTGTCCATTATGAAATTAAATTTAGAGACTACAGTGACTATTATAGAATTAAACTCATCCAATAAGAAATAAGATGAAAAATGATATCATTATAACTTATTTTTAACCTAGATTAACCAGATTTACTATTTATCGAAGTAATAAATTCAGCCTCAGATACTATTCATAAATCCTATAAATAAAAGGAAACTATTTAAAAAATTTGAAAATATTGATTACAAATATGGATAACATTTTTAAAAATTCAGCACCAATATGTGGCATAAATTAATTTACAATAAGCGTCAAAACAGGATGAAAATCAATTTTTAGAAAAATACAATTTTTATTAAAAAATCATTTTATAAAAAAATGTTTTTGTAAAAAATTTAATTATAAAATCAATTCAAATTATCCTAATTATATTAATAATAATATAATTGATCTAATTTTACTTGTAAACCATTTTAAAATAAAATGTACCTTCGATACTATTGAAACAAAAATTTATATTCTAAGAAAAATTGATATTTTGCACTATAAAATAGAAGATCAATCTTTTCAAAAGAATTCAAAAAAATTCACCATTAAATAATTTTGATATGATTATTTAAGAAATTTAATTATTTTTTATTAAATTTTTTATAATGTTTTATATATTTATTATAGTATTTTCTAACCAAAAATTATAAAATCTTTTTTTCACGTAGACAAAATTTAGAAGCTTAAAATAACTATAGTAGACATTGAGTGATTATTTCCTAATATTTTATCAAAACATATATATTGAGTTGAGAAATAATTTATATTTATAAAACATAGTTAATAATTTTCATACCCACCAAATTAATTCCTATATTATAATTGTAAGCTTAAAGAATTATATTTTAATAATGTATAGCGGTTCGTTTAAACTCAGTGTTTCTTATAATGAAAAATATCGGAGAAACAAAATTACATAAATGGAAATATTTTTTAAAATTTCTTGGTGTTATATCCCTCAACCCCTACTCTCCCTATATTTGTAGAGCTCTGTAATTACAGGAAACTATTCTTATCGATCATTGAATCATAGGATTCCTCCATAATAACACATTTTATTCAGCTTTTCCCTCAGATTTATAACAATACAATCTTTAGATCATAATCCTTAGATAAAAAAAATACATCCTCAGATACATCCTATTATTTTCCACATCCATATAATCATATGATACATCTATTGGATAGGCTTTATATGGTTTATAATTTATGGAATTTTATTTTAATTTTATAAACTATGATACTTATTTATATTACTATATATTTTTTCATTGTGATCTTATTTTAAATACCCTTCATAGAAATTTCATATTTTTATTAATTACTCCACCATTTATTAGGATACCCGATGATAGAGTAATAGAAAACCCTAACCCCTTCCTACATAGATTCTAATTGTGGGATTTTTTTCCACTAGAATCAACTTATGTTTCACTTATTAAATGATAGGAACCTTATTTTTTTATGAATACATATTATGAAATTTTAAATAATTTTTTATTTACTATAATTTATGTGCTATTCTTTTATATAGTGTAGATCCCATTAGTATTGTAGAAAAAAATCCACCATCGGTAATTTTATTTTCCATTCTAATTCAAGACTGGTATCTTAAAAATAAACCTCAATATTAATGTTTGTATATATTTTTTCACTATCTATTTATATTTTATATACTATATACCACTACCTATGTTCATATTTTATCCAATTTAGTGTGTTTATCTTTTTTTAATTTCTTTTATAATAATATTGTATATTCACTTATTATCATGTTGTGAAATCATATTCAGTTTCTATATATATATATATATAATTAAAACACCTCATGATTTTACTTTGTTTTTTATCATCTTGAATAGAATACTTCACACAAAAAAATAAACTAAAAAACCACTATATATTTTATTAAGATAAAATATTTCAATGAGAGATAAAAATGAATACATTATGATAATTCAATATGAAATATCATTCTTAAATTATAATACGAATTAAAATAGATGTAAATAAAATAAAGAAAACATAATGTCATTATCATCATTGTTTCCATGATGATCATAACCTCGATTGAAATAAAACGATAATATTTATTTTAAATATTGTATTAAAAAATATCTCAACTTTATATATTATTATTATTATTTAAAAATAATTTTCTATATTCATAAAATTCAAATATATATTTTCATACCATTGGTTTGATAAAATTAGATTTTTAGAATTTGAATAATTATTTTTAATAGGATTTCATTAAAATTATATAATTTAAAAAATTGTATTTTTCAATGAAATAATTTTTTAAGTATTGTGTAGCTTTATCATAAAAAATTAAATTAACTAGTTTTAAATTATGAATGTAATTTAATATTTTGATATATAAAAAATATTAAAACTCATTTAAATAATGAATAATTTGAAATATTATTTAGAATAACCAATATTTTTATAGTCAATTTTCTATAAAATGAAATTGTGTATATTTTTATATATTATGATTTAATTAAAATTTTAAATTTGAAATATTAAGATATTTAATTGGTTTAAATGGTGACAAAATTTGGAATCATCAATTATATATTGGGTATGAAATGATATCATAAAGTTTATTTTGTAAAAAATGATTATAATAGTAAATAATTAAACCAGTTAAAAAAGGTAAAAAATTGTAATTTATGAGGGATCGTTTTTTTAGTAAATTTGATATTCATGAATACAATAATTATTTTGTAGGATTAGAAGTAAAAAAATAAATGTCTCAACAATATTTCCTTACCAAACACTTCAAACTCTCAATTAATTTCATCCTTACTCTTCATCTAACATACAACTCTAAATATATGTCCATCATTTTCTCTTTTAAAAGTTGCTCCCCTTTAACAATCCCAAACCAAATATTACTTATAATATATATTAAATTAATACCCATTTTGGATATCCAAAATCCTTATTGGATTTTTTCAGCATCTTGTTTCAAAAAGGTAGCCTCAGACCTTTATTCTGGTGGAAGATGTCTTGAGGAGTGATTTCGTCAGATTACTAACGAGTTATTATTTATTATTTTCATTTACCATATAGTCTAAACAATTAATATATCCATATTGACACTATATTTAAGTTATATTATGATAAATATTCTTCTAAAATATTTATATTACTATTATATAACTTGTTACTCTTACTACATTAGTATACCATGAATATGTTTGGATTGGAACAACCACATACATGGACGATGTTATAAGCCAAAAAGTCAGAGAGACAGGAAAAACCTGCTCCAACCAAATTATTAATAAAAAAGGGGAAAACTACAGATTACAGCTCAAAGTAGTGGAGCCTTACAATGCCTCCTATAAAAAACACCAGTACTATCACCATGCACTAGGCCATTGCAATAACTGGGTAACACAAAAGACCAGTTGGAATTGACCTCCATAATGGCTCTTTTAGAAAGAGCATCAGCAACCTGATTTTCCTATCTGTATACATGTGAGACATCAAGACAAATCTCTCAGCAAGCTTGAGACACTTTAGCCAAGTAGGTAACATTCTCCATGGAACATTCCTGGACAGGTCCTTTAGAATCTACCCAGCAACAGAGGAATCTGACTCAAGCCATAACTTTTGCCATCCATATCGAACCGCATACCTGATTGCTTTAATAATCGCCCAAATTTCGGCTTTAATCGCATGCCCAATCCCAATGTAATGAAAGTATAAACCTTCCACAAAGCCCTAGAAAGTGCGAAAACTCCACCACAGCCAGCCAGGGCCAGAGCACCATGGGCCGCTCCATCCACATTGACCTTCAACCAATCACGGATTGGTGGGATCCATCTAATGTACTTTATCACATGCGGCCGATTATCCCTACCACATACACCAAGACTATTTAATAGTATATAGTTAGAAATATCATTTTTCAAGCTTCCATATTGATGTACCGTAGCAATCTGAATGCTTTGGTGAATAAACAATACACCTTCCTTAAACATGGGATTGCAATTATTAAAGACCACACTATTGCGAGCTCTCCAGATGTATGAAAAAACTGAAACAGTAGCAGTAGTGAGAAGATTTTTTATAATGGTAATATATTATATTAAATATAATTTTTGTAATGAATATTTTTCTAAAATGATGACATATAAAAATTAATCATCATAATATGGTAACATGTTATTGTCTAAAAATTACTCAAAACATGTTCATTATGGATTAAATTCTTATTAACCATAACCAAAACTTGAATAAAATGATAATGCAATAATATAAATCATGGAAAAAAATTATTTTAATACCCTTATAGTTATTATAATGATTAACTTGCTATTAATGAAATAGAACCGACATCACCATTATTAAACTTATAAGAAACATGAAAAATTACTAACACTTGATGTTGAAATTAAACAATAAATAACAAATATATGTTTAAATAATGATTATAATTTAATAATATAAAAGGATATATATATGAATAATATTTTAAATTTAGTTATTAATATGATTATATTTATTAAATATGATTTTAATATTATTTCATGGATTTCGTAATAATGCAAATATTTTCATTCTATTCTGATTTCTAAATCTAGATTATTTGTGAATTAATTTCTAAAAATTGAAATGTCTTGTTTCTTATCTTTAAAGACCAAAATATTTTTTCCAAATATGTTTATTTCATGTTATTTCATGTCTTTTTAAAATTTATCAAGTTTTATGTTCACAAATTGACCAAATGGATATTTAAAATTTGATTTGACATTATCTTATCTTTCTTGATTGAGAACATTTCTCCAATATGTACATATTCATAATATTATTTAATTTATGAACTTATTTATACATATATTTCTCATGTTCAGTTTTAATTTTACTTCTCCATATTTAAAAATTAATTTATTGTATATTTTTTTATTTTTTCTATACAAGACGTTTTATGTTTACTTTTTTCCTTCTTTACTATAGTGTGAAAAAATATTCCTTTGATTATTTCCACATAAATATGTTTTAACACATTTATATCTTTTTGTATTTATGAATAATCCATGATAATAAATTTTTCTAAGGGAAATATTATTTTTCTTGTGTTATAAATTATTTTTATTCAAATAGAAATTTAATTATAAGTGTATAAGGAATTTATTATTATTTTTAAATTTAATTTTTTAATTATTTTATAAAATGTTTTAAATCTATGAAAACATACATAAATAATTTTTATGTTTTACTTGGTATATGATCTAATAATAACATTATCCTTGTTTCTTTGAATGGATTGTGATCATATATTGAGGAAATCCTTATGGAATCTATTTATTTTTCACTTGGTAATTAATTTATAGTGAAAATTATATCCCACTAATATGTTATGTAAAATTTTAGATCTCTTGATATAATTATTCTATGTGTAGAAATTATTGTTCGTATATTTATTTATAATATTTTGTCTATATGTGATTGTGGAAATATTTCATTATAATTTTGTGCATCAGCAAAATTATATATAGATTTTTTACAATTTGCGCATGTAAATAATTTTACATAGATTTGTTCACAAGTTTGTGGGTGAAAATGTTGGAGATATCATTGTTCACGTGATTTCTCAAGGAAATGATTTCAGATACCTTTGTTTACTATTTTTGCGTGGAATTGGTTATAGAAATGTTTATTCACAAGATTGTTCATGGATATGATTTTAGATATATGCTTTCATAAGATTGTTCCTGGACATGATTTTATATAACCCTTTTCACTTGTTTTTCTGTGGAGCTGATTGTGGAAAGTGTTTTTTCACAATTTTGTGCTTGAACATGATTTATGATAGCCTTATTTATAATGTCATAATTTATCATGGTTATGAATTTCCCATATTCTTATTCATATAAAATGTTTTCAAGAATATTAGATCATATTTTTACACTCCAATTACTCAGGTATTAAGTATTTCTAAAATTATTATGCCATGAATCATGAATTATGATCTATTTTTTGTTGGATATGATTCGGGTTTTTAATATTAATGTGCTTTGTTTAAATTATCATACCCACAAGCTCATCTTACGTTCATTTATGATCTTTGATTGTTATGTCTTATTTTTTCTAATACTGAACATCTAATATCACCCCATTATCATGTTTACAATCCCCAAGATATAAAACAAAGTGTAACATAATACATTCCTAAAAGGGTGTTTCATAGGGTTCTACTATGGTGAATCATTCAGAATGTTGTAAAATATGTTTTTGAGTTATCTAATCTTCAAATATACTAAAACTTCATCTCATAGGATTGTGCGAAACATTGTGAGATATATTATTTAAAACATGAAAATAATTTAAAATATATATGTGTTATACTCGGTTTGTCTCACTTGATAAGAATGAATATGTGTAAAGTTTTTATTTTAATAGAAGATCCAGGTGTGTGGGTATGGGGAATATCAGTTGGTATCAAATTAGATGTTAGTTTTTTTGGGATTAAGATATTTTTAATAAAAGGATAGAACCTAAAAACCCGATCATGAAATGAAAGTCATATAGGATGACATAAAAATTCCATTGGCTTGAATGAACGTGTTAGAATTAATGATATATAAGGATTTATTTTCATTATCATATGATTTTTTTACTTTTATTATCATTTCATTAAACTCACACATTACTTTATTGATTTATTAAATGTCTTGAACATGGTGTAATTAAGTTAATAAAATGTTTATTCGATAGTGCGATGAATGCTCTAATGATAAACCAATTAAGAGGAATGAAGGTGTAAAAAACATATTAGTAATTTGATACTAGGTTTTAAATAACAAACAAAACCATGATAACCTCCTAAACACAACAATGGAGTGAAAAACTGTTAAGTATGTCATGCATTAATTTCCACACTCTATTACTGGGTCATATGATCCAATATTTTCTAATTATTGTATTAACACCAAAAATATATTCTCTATTATCTTGTGCATAGAGCTAAAAAATTTTGTTTTATCAATTTATCATTTAGAATATAAGGGAGATCAATGTACGACCTAAATTATGAATTGAAGTCTAAATTAAAAAAGTTGAATCCATGGAATAAATGTAGTTTAAGAAATATTGTTCACCAAATATTTTACATAAACTCTCAAAATTAAAATGGAATGATAATTCCTTATGTTAAAATAAAATGTTTATGAATTTATTGGTTTATTTAAAGATAACATTATTATGCTCACAATGTATGATTTTTTTCTTATTATTGACCCTAAATTTAAGATCAATCATCTCTTTTGTGGCATAAAACTAATTATTCAGTAGCTCTAAAGATTTTTTTTGATGTGTACATAAGGTGGAAGTGGAAAATCAAGATTCTCATTATTATCATGGATCTTTTGATAATAAAATTTAAATATAGTTTCATGGATACTATAATGATAAGTCTAATTATGGAATGAATATAAACAAACCAATATAACCAAAATGTATAAATAATTCCCAGAGAAATTATGAAAAAAAATGGGAAAATTTTATGTTTGTAAAACATGGTGAGATAAATAGATTTACCATTTCAAAAGAGGGTATTACAATTCCAAAAAATTCACCACACACACCCCAATTCATCAATTAGAAGCAATTTGGGAATTATTCAAATCAATTACCCAATATATGGGATAATACGAATAGCATACATTGGAAACCTCTGAAACCAAGGGAAAAAAGAAGTGCCTATGTAAGCACTACCACTGAAGTGGATCATGATAATGATGTTGTATCATCCATTCCTCGAAGAACCACCCGTATAGTGCTATCGAGATGGGTTTCACTAGCCTTAAGTTCACCTACTCGAATTCCAAAGGCTTTTGACTAGCAACATGGGTGTGAATAAGTTTAGTGTGGAGGATATACCATATGGGAAAGAGAATATACTTTTCTAAGTAATAATAATATAATATGATTCAGAAATATAATACTCAGTTTACTTGAACTAGACCCACAAAGCGGAAGCACAATAAATAACTGGAAAATAGTCAAAATAGATAATAAACTGAAGCATTGGAATGTAAATAAATAGACATGAAAAACATCACTTGTAGACACTACTAAAAATAAACAGTGAATTCATTTCATAACATGTCATACATAATAATATATAAAACAATTGTCACCCATGGCTAACCACTAAAGTTATATTCAATAAACAATTTTGTTGATATATTATATGCATGAATCCCAAATGGCTCGTGCAGGGAATGATACAATTGTCAGTGGGATACCACCCAAAGGTGTATTACAAGAATATATGTTTACGTAGCTGAGCATGATAAATGTAAGTATGTAGTTCAATGTAACAATGACCATGGTTTCCCTAGTGTACAATATCAACTCGGAAACCATCACCTTCCTTAGCCAATGTTAGAATCTAGAAAGTAAAGAAGGTCCATTTCCCATGGCCTATTATACACCTAATGTCCAAATATCTGGTGAACCCTTGGGTTCTACCTCAAATAAATAACTCTACACCTCTTGCCTCAGGAAACTTCATGTCTCAAAATAGAACCAATATCCCAAAGGCATGCCCAAACAAGTCACTGGTCCCTCGGAACCCTTCTCCAAAGGTCACATCATACCATTACCTGAAAACTAGAGGAAAAATGATACATGTTCTCAAATAAATATCCAGGACCAATTCCACAATCATATTGATCCTCAGTCCCCAACATTCATCCTTAATGCTAACATTTGATGGTTCCTCACGTTTCTTGTGGCATTATATAAAAATCTCCCCAAAATATCTTCACAAAATTTTCCACAATTGGGGCATCCACCCACACAAGTGGTCAAAACTACCTCCTCAATGGTTTCTTCTTGGGTAAAAATAACTTAATTGGTACTTTGGCTATCTCAGGTGAGCGGAACTTCACAAAATAATGTTAATAATCCACATCAACATTGGAACCTCTTGCAACTATTACCATGTTTCTCAAAAGATGATTGCCTTTCCATCCTAATATCACGGGACATTCCCAACTTGATAGCCTCACCACATCAAAATGACATTCTTGATGCCCAATCCTTTAGTGAAACCAACTCAAGAAAACCCAGGACAAGCCCAACCCATGATAAACATCACTCAATCTCCGTGGCCATTCCATCCCAACCTAGGGCCGATCCTCTCATGACCCCTTGGGTCTCAACATATGAAATCTCATGATTTACACATATATAAATCAATTAAAAACACTCTAAGAATGTAATTCAATTTAAACTGATTAAATTCCACAATCAACAAGTTACATTCTTTAAGTATAGAGTTATTAAATTCACCAAATTCATTTAACTAAGGAATAATAATTTAGACGAATTAATTTAACTCATAAAATTAATTTCATATTATTTTGGAACCCTAGTACAAAATACCATGAGGATAAATGACCTATAACTTGGCCTCTCTCATAAAAAAGTTTCAGGAAATCCTAATGAAAACCATTAGGGTCACATGTTCATTTTGATATCAATAAACATCAATAAAGCATCCTCTGTCAAAATACCCAATTGCGTGGTAAAATTTGTTCACCAAAATGTCTATAGAAATAGAAAACAAGAAATATAAAGACTACCATAGACTCATATACCTAGGTATATATGATATCGAGATCCAATTAAATAAAGATCAATGTAGATCTTAGTTTATTTTATTTTCCCTAAAAATTTGTAAAATCAGTGAAAATGAATTCTTCACTCCACCAGAAAAAAAAATGGATAGCGGTGGATGATATTAACCTCACCAATGCACTTACAAATCCACCAATCAAACAATGAATAGATCAAAGATTAATGATAAGGATCCAAAGGGGAAGGGGTAGGAAAATGGGGGAGCCCTGCACCTACTATATGTGCCAAGGAAAAAGAAATACAGAGAATGAAATAAAAATGAGAAAAAATAGAAAAAAGAAGAAAGGGAAAATTTTGATTTTTCTTTATTTACTAGGATGGACAGTTTACCTACATGGTTTGGAAAACAATGCAATAACCATTCGATCTATAGTATAAAAGTATGGCCAAAGTTGCAGTACCCATGAAGAATTATGTATGGTTTTCTCTAACCATGTGTAAACCCTACTGAATCATCTTCAATTATAGTATATCTCCTTGCACAGTTCTGTGCCTCCCATCCATGGTTGAAAAAAACCATTTGTATGTTCAAAAATTTCCACATGGTTACTTGAAAGGGGCCACACAGTTTTCTCATATAACGTGCTCCATCAGCCTGCAAACAAAAACATACCATTTGGACAAAAACACTTCTGAAACCACTTCCAAACCTCTAAGATATTTTCAAAGCATAAAACTGATGTAAAAATATGGTATAAATATGACGGATCTCTTGTAATTGAGTTTTTATCAACGAAAAAAACTTATCATATCCAATAATTGAAATGTTGAAATCGTGAGTGGTTTTCGACACAACCTAAAACCCTGGGATGTTATAATCTCCCCACCATAACATAGCTCATCCCAAAGATATAATGAAAAACACAGAGATGGTACTGAAAAAACCTATCCTAGTATAAGATTACAGGGAATATCCTAGTCTCAAAGGTATATGAACATTTTCTAAATGAGGGTCTCCCCACCTTTAGAATCACCTAACCTGATCCAATACAACAAAAATATCAAATTATTCAAAGGTCCCTCAAACTATTTCTTCCCCTATAGTCCTCACATGATGCATCCTCACTCCTGCACCACAGTAGGTGCTCGCATGACTCACTCGACAGCCAATTACATCCCATACCACAACTATACCTACCTCGAGACCATAGAAACAATGTCACAATGAGGTCCCACGTCCAATTAATTCTCAAATTAATGTTGGTACCTCGCACCTTAATCAATTACCATATACTTGATGCTATTATGTATGAGGAACCTTATTTAACCCACTTCCCTCAGATTCCCCAATCCCTAATCACCTCAAAACTTTGATCCAATGATGCTCCTAATGATAATCTCCTCATACTCGCTTCCTACATTTCTTCTAATGCCAAGAAACTGATATATATATATATATATAATCATACAATATATCTAGTTCCAGCATGCTATCAAATCTCTGGATAGTCCAAATACATCATATGAGCTTCGTGCATTCAAAATGGACATGCATCATCCGACCATACCAAAAAGACATGTCTCAAAAGGCCAAGCCTAAAGAATGAAAAAACATAACCATACTATGTCTACAGTGTACATTTTACAATCATCGACTCACCGTCAAACTCTAACCCTAGACGATCTATGATGTGCACCTATCTAGATGATGATATTCCTGATGCTTAACCACCATGCAGTTTAGCACCATCCACTAGCTACTCACCCCATGAATGGGCCCTCATATCTCTACAAAATCTTCCTCGTATAGATGATCCCCAGCTACAAGCACGTCGTGCCAATATAGAATCAACATCATAATATATATTTTAACCCGATCGCTAATTTTCAGTTTTCTAAGAAGGATTCATCTTGATTTAGTTATGGATTACAACCTAAAAAAATGATCGTAACTCTTTGGAGGCTGATGAAATTGATTCCAGACATGTTCCAGATTCCCACACTAAAATAAAACCACTACATAGGTACCATGAGGTGGTTTAACTGAGTCCTTGTTTTGAAGGACCTGCTGGAACTCATCCCAAACTCATTTCATACCATATGAACTATCACCTAATTCCACTTTCTGACTTAAGAAGGACCAATATGTTAGATTTATGTCAGCTATGGGTTCCTGATTCACCAAATCTGAGAATGAGGTCATCCTAAATATGTTTACATACACCTGTATGGCGTTCCGTAAATTATTTATGAAGCACCACACCATCGAGGTATTAAAACATACCTTATGAGGAGTGAACTGAGACAATTCATTTAAGGTGGATGTATAGTCCATGATGGACATGTCCCCCAACTGAAGACTCAAGAACTCCCATGCTCTCTCTTCCCTCAGCAATTCTAGGAAGAACAACTCAAAGATATTGGCCTCAAAATCCTTCTACGCTAGTCCCTCATGTATCCTTACCTAAACATGCATGTCCTACAACATTTTTTCCAGTTTTATCAGAATTTACATCACCACATTGTGCCTCTTCCTGAGAGATGCCTCCAGCTACTCAAAGATCACATGTATACTCATGATCCAGTTCTTAGTCACTTGTGGACAACCCTCCCCATAAAAAATCGATGGGTGCTGTGACTGGAACTCCCACTTTAGGTAGGACATGGATGGATCTGCTCTCTGACCACCCCTATCAATACGACGGATAACTTGTACTTGGATAAATCCGAGATGCTTGTCAAGTCATTGACCAAATGCATTAAAATCTGGAGACTGATCCGTGTGAACTGGAACTTTTTTCTAAACATGTATCTGAGCCTGTTTATGAGCCTATTCCTACTCTACTTGAACCTCAGAGGTCCCAAACTTCTCATGCACCTACAACACTGATCCATCACAAACATGATGTTCCATATAATCCATCTTGGAGGAACCCACTGAATACCATTAAATGGTCACACATCCCATATCTCATATATATAATCATAGATAAGGGAAGAAGTAAAATGCATCATATAATGACTACCCTTACTCTCCCCTATTTAAACAATTCCCCATGACATCCCGAACTCATGAAATCCTTACCCACCCTCAATAGATACATGTATCACAATATCCCTGGGCCATGCCCGTTCGGACAAACAACATTTCCACAATCCGATGACCTAGTTTCCAAATCCTAGGGAACAAAGTCACCATAGTTATAGTACATGCCTGTTCATATAAGATCCAGACCCATTTCTCAATCCACACACAATTATGCATATATTTAATCCATGTAATATCAATTACATTTAATAAAATAGATTCACACATATCATGGAATTTTATATATTCCACATGGTATAATCACTTCACAAAGCATACATGCAATTATAAAATTGAAATACCCTCAAATGTTCCTTTCAAACGCCAAGAAAAAACCAAAGTATACAACCTTTCCATAATAGGAAAAGAGTATAACATCTCATAACGTGGTGTACCAACACAAATTTCAATGTACTCCCTTACTTAACCAGCATAATTGTCACATAAAATAGATAACATCACATATCAACTCAGCCACCAAGGTAAAATCATTTAAACAATAATATGAGAAAATAGAAAAAAAAATTCCCATCCTAAGTAACTCAATATATCCCTCATAAATGGGGCTATATTCACCCATTAAGGGGTTGGAAATACAGTTCCAGCGACAAATTAATCTTCAGTATACCATAATCCAAAATAGTAAGACTAGCATAATGAAAAGCCAGTCTCGATCTCATTAGTAGCTAGTTAAAATTTGGTACTAAATCATAGTCACGAACTGATTTGATACCCCTTGTTGTATACCTGACCCAAAAAACTACCAGAATAGTGCAATCGTGCCAGGTGCCACTAACCTTAGGTGAACCTCCCCAAACACCAATGTCTACCAACAAGAAGCGAGGGTATAAACAGGTATAGTTATAAGGATATACCCTCTTGGAAAGATAATATACTAGTCTGAGTAATAATAATATAACAAGAAGTAGAAATATAAGACTCAGTACTCTCGGACCAAACCAGCAAAAAAGAGCACAAAAACAATAGATAAATAGTGTTTGTAGATAATATATTGAATTAGTGGAATGTAAACATATTAGTATTCTAAACACAACATATAGATACTACAAAAAATATGGAGGATGTTAGTTTCATAACAATTCAGACGTGTCAATATCCAAAAATGGTCACCCATGGCTAACCACTATAGCTACATCCAATATTAAAAACTGTATGTTGATGTAAGGATTTAAAATAAAATGGGAAAATAGAAACAATAACTCCAACTAAGCATGAAATCAAGGTTCATTCCAACATTCATTCCAAACAATAAATTCAAACTAACTATTGAGGCTTATCCATCACCGGAACATTAATTCATAAAGTCTACATGCATTCTGAATGGCCCGTGTACAGTGTGAGACTAATTATAATAGGATACCACCTAATGGTGTATAGAAATCATATGTTTTTAAGAATGCATGCCTAACAAATAAAATTAATTAGTGTGACGAAACTATGAATGAGGTTTCCCTTGTCTTACATAGCCACATGGAAACCATCAACTCCCTCTAACAACATAGAAATATTTGAAGTAAAGACGGTCCTTAACCGTGTCCCAGGGTTCCCCTAATGTCAAAATAATGGGTGAACCCTTAGGTTCCATCTCACCTATATAACCCAACACCTCATACATCCAAACAATGCATGTCTCAAAATTGTACAAACGTCATGAAGGCGTGCCCAAATAAGTCACCAGTCCCACAGACCCCTACTCAAAATTTCACATCATCTCGTGGTCTCACTACCAGAGGAACAATGATTTCTGACATTATGTAAACATCCAGGCTGAATGCCTCAATCACGGTGAGCCTCATCCCCCAATCCGCATCCTCAACGATGACATCCGAAGGATTCTCACATTCCATGTGGATTTCTACGACGTACACACCAAACCTTATTTACTTAATCAAAAACTATTAGAGGCCTCAATCTAAACAATTATCCAAAACCCCCTCATCAACAGATTCCTCCTATGAGCACACAACTCAATCAACTCTTCCTTCATCATGGGTGAGCAGAAAATCACCCAATAAAGAAACTAAGATTTATTAACATTGGAAACTCATACACCTACGACCATTTCATTCAAAACTAATGGTTTATCCAATCCAATATCACATTCGAGTCCCAACTAGATAACCTCACAGCCTCAAACCGATGTCCTTGACACCCAATCTTATGGTCAAAAATACTCATTAATATTTTGGCAACTCCAAATTAGTGATCAATATCCCTCAATCCCGACGTCCATTCCATACACAACCTTAGGCTATTCCAACCATGACCCAAGGGTCATAGAATATGTAATGTCAAGAATTAAAAATATATAAATATATTTAAATCACCATAAGAAAGAAATTAAATTTAAATAGTTTTAATTTTATAATATATCAACTACATCAATTCAATATAAAGGTACTGAATACCCCAAATTAATTTAACCAAGCTATTAAAATGTAAAAAAATAAATTAAATATAAACAATTCAATTCAGATGATTTTGGCACCCCGACGAGAATACCTTGAGGAAAAACAACCTCTATCCTAGACTCATGTATCTAAAAAAGGTTCGGGAAATCCCAATGACACCCTCTAGGGGAAAAAAATCATTTTGATATAAAGCAACATGTATAAAGTTTTCCCACTCAAAATTCCCAAACATGAGCTGACATACATGACCTTAAGAGACCTGAAAAAAAAGATATGAACCACCTAACTTAGACACATAGATGTAGGGAAATGTGATTTAGAGCACTAATTTAAAGAGGATCGACATAGTTTTGAGTATCCATAATTTTTTTTGTAAAATAGTGAAAATTGGATCAAATAGATTTTGTGCACTATAAGTAGAAAACAATGGGAAGGAGAAGGTTGAATAGGGTTAGCCTTAACGATTTTATTTTAATTCCTCCAACTAATCAAAGAACAAATCAAATATGAAAGAGTAATAACAAAATAAGAGGGAGGATGAAAATGGAGGAGCACTCCTCATAATTTATATGACATGGAATAAGAAATAGAGATATGGAAGTAAAAAAGGAGAAAATAGAAGGAATGGGAAAAAAGTAATTTTACCTCATTTAATGGGTCGCATCGTTTACCAGCACGGTTTTCCAAAATGTGTGGTAACTGTGTGAGATACAATGCATAAGTACTGCCTATGTGGTATTACCCATGAAACATTAATTATAGGTTTCTCTAACCATGTGAATATTGTGTGGAATACATTACAATTACTGTAGATCCCTTTGCATGGTTATGGATCTCCACCATACAGTTTACACAAACCAAGAAGTAGTTCAAAAATGTTTCACATAGTTACCTGGAAGGGGTCACATAATTTTCCCCTAAACTATGTGCCTTCAGCCTATAACCCAATATAATCTATTTGGCCTTTGATTCATTCAAAACCATTTATGAACCCCTGATGCTTCATCCAAAGCATGAAACTCATGTAAAAAAGTGGTATAAAGCTGATGGAACTCTTATAATTATGATCCGATCGAAAAAAACAAAAAGTATCATATCTACTAATATCAGAATTCCTATCTAGAGTGGTTTTTGGCCCAACTCAAAAACTCGGGATGTTACAGAAGTGGTGAAGGGTGAACATATTCTCCACTACATATTGGAATGTTTCTAAATTTACTTTAGTTCTTCACATCATTTAATATTAGAAAATCATTATAATAATATTTATTCACCACCATGATCATTGTATATTTAATTATTAATGAATATCCAATGTGTTTTGATGATTTCATCAAAGGATTATAAGTCTTCTAAAATTGTCTTCCATGGGAAGGTATTCCATATAAATATAATTATTTTTTCCTTGGAAAAATTTTATGTTATTTTGGGAATGGATTAGATCTCCTTATATACATCTCATATCAATTTTCAGGATATGGAAATGTCATTTTATATCCCGAATAACCCCATGATCAAATAGAGATGAATATATGATTATAAACTAACCTTACTAGAAAAGTCATTAATATATGTATTTTTATGAGTTTATGAGGGATACTTGGCTAAAATGGATTGGGAAGAAGTTAATTATATTGATGTTACAATATTGTAGAAATATGTCGTTATATTTTTAGATGAATTACTTAGTGTTCCCCTAGATCATTAATTTGAGTTTCCAACATAACTCATTCCAAATTCTATGTCCATATCAATGATTCCCTATCAAATAGAGACCATTAAATTAGATAAATTATGGAAGAAACTTAAAGAGAATATAGAAATGGTTTTTATATTTGCTAGTACATCACCATGGATTCTTCTAGTTATATTTGTCAAGAAGATGGTTAAATAAATGCATCATTGTATTGATTATCACAAACCTAAAAAATCAAGATAAATAACACATATCCACTACCACACATTGATTATTGGAATGATCAACATAGATGTGATCAATACTAATAAAAGATTGACCTTTTATCTGCATATCAATAATTAAGGGTAAAAATTGAAGATATATATATGATTGCATTGTATACATGATAGGGAAACTATAAATTCATAAGGATTATAGTTAGGATTAAAAATGACCCTTCTATTTTCATGGATTTGATGAATAAATTATTTAGAATCTACCAAGTTCAATTTGTGGTAGTCTTTATTGATAATACTATCATATATTACAAGAGTAAGAAAGAACATTAAGATGATTTTAGGATTGTGATATGAGCCTTAGAATGTATAATTGTCATTTAATCATAAGAAATGGTATAACTATGGATCCATCAATGACATAGGTGATTGAGGAATGTCCAAAACCAACCACTGTAATAGAAATATATAGTTTTCTTGAATTGGATAGATATAATTGTTTTTTACATGAAATTTATCTAAACTATCAAATACACTGTCCATGTTTACTATAAAGGTAGTTATGTACTTTTAAATAGAGGAATATTAGGAAAATGTCAATGTTTTTAAGAGAAGGTTGGTCTCTGAAACTTTAGTCACATTACCCTCTAGTATAGAAGGATTTCTGATATACCGCGATTCATTAAAGAAGGGACATGGATGTGTTATATAAAAATGATATAGTTGTAGATTATTCCTCACACATATTAAATATTCTATAGTAAAATTTCCTAAAACATGATTTGGAGCTAGTAATGAATATTTTTTCATTAAATATATGAAGGCATTATTTCTATGGTGAAGAGTGTGAAATATATACGGATCATAAGTGCTCAATGTATATATTCACATAAAAGTATATGAATGTGATCTATAGGAGATAACTATACTTTATAAAAAATTATGATTTCAAAAAACAATAACAACATTGGTTATAAAATATGTTTCATTGTGATTTTAGTATGAAGGATCATGATAACATACCTATGATGAGAATTGAAAGAGACCTAAAACTCATTGATTTACAAAGGATGAACCATAAAATCATAAGGGAAATGAAATAATCAAATATTTCACAAATGACTTATCAACTATCTGTCCATGTAAGATATAGATTCTATAGTTGGTGGATATAGAGCTTCAAAATAAGGAAGGGATACTCTAGTATTTAATTTTAATAATGATAGAAATAGAGGATATAGTAAATGAATAGGTGTTCTATAAATACAAGAATTAAATGAGTTTTTAGATGATACACATATCCCATCATTCTATATTCATTCTAAATCACAAATATGTATAGGGATATGAATAATAATTTATAGTGTTACAATATAAAAAGGGATGTTATATAGTATATATCTCAATTCTTGGTATTCCCACAAGTTAAGGAAGAATGAAAAATATCTATTTGGATGAAGAAACCATTTCCCATATTTGAATAGAAATGGGAGAACATAACTATGGATTTCATTGTGGGTACTCCAATGACTTTTAAAGGACTTAATTTCATTTGGATTATAGTTTATTTCCTTTTAGGTTAGTATAATTAATTTCTATTTATAATGATTTCCTAACTAATGAAATTTCGTGGATATACATATTTAAAGAGGTAAGGATATATGAAGTACCACTATCAATTGTATCTAATCAATATTTGAGGTTTTCCTTGATGTTTTGGAGAATTATTCAATAATAATTAGATATAGAGATAGTATTTAGCAATTCTTATCATTTGTAGACTGATAGTTAATATGAAAGGACCAATCATAGTAAATAATATATCCTAAGATCATATTTAATGAATTTATAAGGAGTTTGGAATCAATAACATCCTCTAGTATATTTCTCAAATAACAAGTTTTTCTTACAATTAAAATGGAATTATATGAGGATTTATATTGGAAAAGTTTATAAATGAAACATGATGGGATGAATATATAAGACATAATCTATTTGAACTATATCTTTCTAAATAAATGATAGAGGATATTCAAACCACTGAATGACACATTTGAATTTTATAATGATGAAAATAAATTATGAAAATAATCAACAAAGGTATTTTTTTATTTTGAAGTTGGAGACAAGGTATTCCTTGGAATATCTATACGGAATAGGGATCTATGATTTATGAAAAATGAATATTTGGGACTTGATACATTGTCCATTTTGAATATCTTGATCGTGTGGGGATGTTATCTTATCCTCATGAACTTCAACTTAACCACTCATATAAGCATGATGTGTTCCACGTAGAATTTTTTAGGAAGATTATATCTATATCGTTACATGTATTGAAATATGAGGTAGTAAAACTGTAATATGGCCTCAATTATGATGAAAAAATCATAGAAATAATGGATCATATAGATGAAGCAATATGAAACTAGACTACTCAACATGTCAAAGTTTTATGTATGAATAATAAGTTAAAGGAAATAACATGGGAACCCAATGATAAAATTATAATTTAGTACCATAATATTTTTCATCAATGTAATGAAATTTTTATTTTGAAATTATTTTAAGGTGGTATAATATAACTCCCCATGATGTTACTATACATTTTACATTAAGAAAATACTATTTCGAATAGCTTGTTTCAAATGAAACACTAATCTAAAATGAACCGCCATACATTTTATTCAGAGAAAATATTAAATTATGAATTAATAATTTCTATATTATTATCATAGAATATAAAACATCATTAATATAATTAAAATAGGAATAAATCCATATGAAAATAAAAATTCCATAAATATTTAACAATTATATATATAGTCATTTGAAATATGGTAATTATAAATACACTCTTCAATTATATTGTCATTGGAAATAGGTTCATTGGATATATGGTCTTATAAAATGAATGTATACATTAGTTATATTAAATTTGTCTAATTTTTATTAAAAAATTGAAAATAAGATAATTCATTAATGAAATAAAAGGATAATATTTCTAAAATTCAAAAAATGATTGTAATAATAATGGATTGATAAATTTAATAGGTTATAAGATGAATAATTAAATCTATTAGCATGTGGTTAAAATTATATAATTTCAAAAAATGATATGTTTTGTAGAACTATTTTCTGTAATGAATTAATATTTGTATCTTAATAAACATACATGATCACTATTAAAAATTAATCTATTGTAATGTTTCAGTTTAAAAAAATCACACACTAATTTAGTTATTAATTGATTGAAATTACGATTAAGAATACTTAATGTTTTAAAAGTAATTTTCTATCAAAATATCTTTTGAATATACATTGCATTTTCATTTAAAAATTGATGTTTCATTTTTGAAAATTTAATTAGTTATAATAGAGATCAAATTTGGAATAATAACATTGAAATTTTGTATAACAGGTCATCTTATATTTTTACTAAAAATACATAGTAAATTATTAGATAAGGTAAAAATACCCCTCTACTAATAATGAATTAAAAAAGGTAAAAAATATAAAAAGATGTAAATTATCAATGATCATATATTGTTTTTTGGAATATGATATTTTGTCATTCTAAACGTCCTTTATTTGTAAATGGAGTAAAACCTAAATTTCTCTTTAATATTTCCTTACCTAACTCACCAAATTATTATATGATTCAATATTTACCATTCTCCCAACTTATGGTTTAAAAGAGAAATCACCTGTTTTCACATATAAAAGGATCTCTCCTATAGTCATATCCTAAAAACATTACTTTAATATATTCCCTAAAACCTACCCATTTTACTCTCCTAAGAAATTATTTTATTTTGGGTAGGATTTGGTTTTGAGAAGGAAGAATATGTCCTTAATTTCAATAAAGTATCCCATGTGGATTTATTTAATCAAAATATGAAAAGATTTATTCTTTACTATTTTTATTTACTTTATCAAATACACAATTCCTAAATCCCATTACCCACTAAAAATATGTTATTTTAATATAATTATTCCTCGAATAACATAATTTTAATATTATATTACTCTATGATCTTACTACTTCATTTGTTTAACATGTTATTTTTTGGGTTGGTTGAACCACAAACATAAAAAATGTTATAATATCTTCACAATGCCGAACTTGAAGGGGTAAAAGTAATTATATGAAATTAAATATATTTTAATTAATAAATATGGTTTGTTAATAGTGATATAAATTAATGAATGATCATCACAAGGTAACATAGTGTTATTAGTAAATTTAAAAAAACATGTATCTCTTGGATTCCATTCTATTGAAACACTCCCATACCATCCATTAAATAATAATGTGACCAAAAAAACTAAAACCAAATTCTTTATCTACCTCTAATAATTATGAAATGAAAAACATGGTGTCATAGAATGAGGATTGACATTGCTATAATGAAACTTGTATGAAACAACCAAAATTGAAAACAACCACTACTGAAAACTATAAATAACTAAGTAATATATTTCTAATGAATTATTAGAATAGATTTTAAATTTTATTTGATAATAATATTTTTCTAAAATAAGTTATTAATTGTATTTTTTATTTTTTTTGTATGTTAATGTGATTTTATCGAAGCCAATAGTAAAGGTATATAGGTCTTATTCCAATCAAATTTTAAAAAAAAAGATATTTTATGAATGAATATCTAAAATGGGAAATTATATATTAATTATCTCTAAATCCCCATATATTTTATGATACCTATTTTATTTATGTATTTTAAATTTCTTCTTAAAATTTCCCATCTCTTTTATTCATAATTCCACAGAATTGATGTTTATAATTTATATTGGTATTATCTTTTTTTTTGTTGGGAATCTTATTCCACCATGTCCAAAATCATAATATTTTTTCATAGATTTCCATTTTTATAATATTTTTTTTCTATTATCAATTTAAATTATCCTTTACCCACATTACAAAATAATAAAAGTAAAAGTTTCTTATTTTTTTCATACGAAGGAATTATTAATTACATTTAAATTATATACAGAATTGTGAAAAAAATATTTTTTAATGATTTGGATTTTAAATTAATTTTACAACCATTGAATCCATTTATATTTTAAAATCATAAATTATAATATTTCAGGTTTTTCCAAGGGAATTTTTATTCTCTTGATTTTATAAATTAAATTTAGTCTAATTTTATTTTATTAAAAATGAAAGTGAATTTCATTTTACTTATTAAATTATTTTTAATTATCTTATAAAATATGATTCATACATGAAAACATAATTAAATGAATCTTATGACTTGATGAGTATATTATCTAATGATATCATTTACTTTAATTCGTTGGATGTGTTGTGATCATGTTTTTAGGAGATCATTATGGTACACATTTTTTTATTTTGGGTTAATTAGGCTATGATTAACATTATGAATGTTTTCAAGTTATTGTGGAAGACATGAAAATGGTTTATCACTATTAGATGGGTGGGGCCTTGATATCCATTTTATGAATTGGTAAATTTATTATATCTCACGATACAATGATATTGTGTGTGGATATGATTGTGGGTACCTTTGTTTACATGTTTGTTCTTGGACATGATTGAAAACAGCATTGTTCACATGTGTGTATATAGAAATGATTATGAATATATTTTTATAAAAGATAATGCATGTACAAGATTATAGAGATATTTTTTAAAAAAAAATTCTTTGTACATGAATAAAGTTCTCTTTGATCAATGTATTGTGCACATACATGAAAGAGGATAGCTTTGTTCACAAGTTTTTGTGCTGACATGATTGTGGGTAGCTTTCATTACATTATAGTGCATTCACATGATTATGGATATATTTTTTCATAATATTGAATGTGGAGTAGATTACGAATATCATTTTTCAAATAATTTTTTGTAATAATGATTGTAGGTGGATTGTTTTTTAATAGTTGGTGTGGAAATGATTTATGATATCCTTTTCCAAAATGTCAGGATTTCATATGATTATTTATATACCATATTATTATACCTATGTTATATTCTCATGATTATTGGATCATGTTTTCACATTATACTTATTTATGTCTTATTGTATTCCAAAATATTAATGTCATGACTCATTGTTTATAGTATGAGTTTTTAGGTATGTTCTCTTTTGTTACATATATGTACCTTGATTTTGTTCTCATACCCACATTATCATCTTATTCTCACTTATGATCTTGGTTATTATATATTATTTTTACACTTACTATGAATATGATCACACCCCATTCTTATGTTTACATTCCACATGATATAGAGAAGCATGTAACATATGATATATCTTGAAGGGGACTAGTGGGGTGAGACTATGTATAAATGTTTACAATGTTGTAAAAACGTTTTTTATGTATATAATATCAAAGGACTACAAAAATTTGGTTATGGTATTGTGTATGAATTTGTGAGATTTTATTTTTGATTTATGAAATAGATATAGAACATATGATTGTTATGCTCGGTTCATATCAAATGGTATAAAAGAATGTGTGTAATGTTTGTAACTTTTCATTAGATTTTGGAGTGTGGGTTTAGGGCTTCTCATATTCAAATTTATTATATCGTTCAATCACATTAATGTTTTTAATTCTATTTGTATATTTTGAATTAATTCAAGGAAATTTTATTATTGAATATAGTAGCATAATAATATTTTATGGTCTTTTACAATGGAAATTTTTTGAAACAATTGTAAATACAAGGGGTGATAACTTTTGGGATAAAAATCTATATTGAAAATATATATCTATTTTCTTATTTCTTAATATATTATATGTTTACATTTTTAATATCATAATTTAATTTTACTCTTTATAAAATCATTATATAGATGTCAAATATGAATTTAAATTCCCATACAACATCTAAGAAATCATGATTTCAACGAATATTAACAAGCTTGTAAAATAAGTATGCATTCTAAATTGGGTATTGACTATGTTTTAATAAAATACATTAAATACATGTGACCTTAAACATATAACATCAACCATTAAAATTAATTTACATATATATATTATTTAATGATATTTAATTTCTAGTAATGAACCCCCACAAATCATTTAAATGGGTGAAATTTCATATACTAACACCATGTCAGAAATCTATAGGCACTTCCCTTTATAAATTATATCATTAAATTCACTTATTGGTATATGTTTTTATTCTAAAAAATTTTACTTAATTTTAATTTTTTTTACTGAAGATTGAAATATAATATTTCAATAATATATCATTATATAATCGATATCATCAAATTTTGTCCAATATAATAGATATTTGGAAAATAATTGAGGGAATGATGCAAATCAATGACTTGATGTCAAAAAATATTCTATCTAAATATAAGTATGTAATTTTTATTCAAAATTACTTTTAAAATATATTCATATAGTATAGAATTATATAATATAATAATATATTCATATAATGTTTTCCTAAAGAAGCAATTATAAATATTACTCTAGATGTTAATGCGGGAACACTTAAAATATTTTGTTCCTTCCAAATAAATTTCAAATGATCAATGAAAGTTAATATTTATAAATTAATTGTTTTAATGTATTAAAATATTATTTCTACTTCTAATTATGTAGTAATATTTAATCAACCATCCTTTAAAATTATAGGGGTCATTTGAGTGAAAATCTAAGTGGAAAATTCAATTCAACCAATTCACTATGTGTATAATAATTTTATTTTTCATTAAATATATTTCCTTAAATAAATACCATATTGTGATTAACATGATATCATAGAGACTAAAATTTATTATTGATAAATAATTAATTGAATTATCACTGAAAATTGGAAGAAAAATTTTATCATTATCATCATTAAATAACATTCCAAATTTACATGTTTAGAAAAAAAATTATACCAACTAAAAAAATAAATTAAAATTTAATTTTCTCATCAGGAATAAATTTTTTTACATCACATCCTTAAAGGTCAATGTAAACAATCCAACCTTATACAAATCAGATCACATAAAGTATACATGTAATATCAAAGGGTTACGACCATGTATTTCTAACCTTTGATGGCACAACTTCTTATGATTTTCATTCAAATTGTACAATTACATTTACAATTATAGATGGGGTAAACTTTTTTTATATTGATTATAGACACTAAATATTTTTATACACATGGATATTTAAAATGTTTAATTTCTCCCATCATTATATATTATTATTTCATTATTTTCATATTTTCATCATTTGTATTAATATATCAAATAAAAACCCCTATACATTTTTGAAATAGAACTAATTTTTAATTATTGTTTTACATACAAAATAAATTATCCAAAACATTCATAATTATTAGAATATGTATAATATAGAGGTAAAATTTCATGTAATATAATTAAATTTATGAATTTTTTTTCTTTACACCATCATATCCTTTTACATTTATTCTAAATGATTTTTTATTTATCAAATATAGTGTACGTTGATATTGGTGATGTTGGCCACATCTAAAATTATTTCAATACACATTTATGGTCTGATGAAAGTGTTAAAAAATATGATAGTAAACTCAACCCAAATAATTAATTATGTTTCTCATTGGGTATGTTTGGTTAGGAAGTAATTCGAGTTCCTCTAGATTATGTATTAAATCTCATTTTCAATATTAGTTTTATAGATTAAAAAAATTCCATGATCTCATCATTATATATAGTCATACAAAATGATCAAAATTATCATTGAATTGGTAGTTTTCTACCTCATGATAAGAAATCACCAAATTTTAGAAGATTTATGTTTATAATTATATTAAATAATTTCATAACCAAATTCTCATTTTTATGTAATTAAAAGATATTTAATCAAATTCAAATATACATACCTTTATTTATGTTAAACATTTATTTTATATTATTTATGAATCTCATATGAAAATAATCTCAATTCATCAAGCAATCCAATAAATTTTGGGAAACCTACTAATGATGCAGGGTGAGAGTAATACACTTATTAGTCATTCCAAATGTGCTATAATTTTCTTAAATGGCATGATTTTTAAAATTTGAATCTATTTATAATTAAATGAATTGGAGTTGATTATTAGTTATATACCATGCCAAGAGATTATAAAATAAATATACTTATAGTTGGTGGAATATAGGATCTTAATGAGGATAGAAATATAATAATGCATACTGAAGTTGGTAAGATACAATTTATACATGAAAATAACCCTTTGTATCTTAATTTATAGTATTCTATTATTTTTTAAATTTCTCATGGTTGGTATGTCCAAAATATAAAAAATTATTTAACAACCATTAGTATATATGTAAAATCACCAAAAGTGACAATGTGAAAATTCTTTTCATGTCATATATTTGTTATTAAAAATCTAGATTTAATTATTTTACATTCAAGATGGATAATTCAACAGTTTATCATATATTTATATATAATGGATGAGTATTAATGGATATATTTTATGTAGTTTAAAAAAAAATGGGAGTTTATATTTTTAATGGATTACAAGATGTTTACCTAAGAGGCAAGTGTGAAGATTCTTCTTGTGGAAAACATATTATTTTATAGGTGTCTTGAGATATATGATTGAAAATATTTGGTACAAAAAATAAATTTACAACTATCTAGTATATCTATATTTGTTTCTAACATTTTCATGTAACCCAACATGGCTAGAAATATCTTGACCTGTTACATATTATAATCTTCCCCCATCTGATTTTTCTTATTTATATCCAACTATATTTAAGGCCAATGATAAACATTTAATAAATCAATTAAGAAAACTATGTTTCTTTTGATTTTATAGACCTTTTATACCTTTTTTATTTTGGTGTTTATTAATTTCATGCATGTCATTTTTTATTTGTCTCTCTTTTTATTTCTTATTATACTTTTTATGTTCCTTTATTTATTCATACTATAAAATTTATTAAATTTTATTTTCCTCAAATTCATAAGTATTCTCATTTCCCATGAAAACAATTTGTCCACTCTAATAAACATAAAATAATTTTGAAAACAATATCTATAGATAATCAACCAAGGATATATATGTCAAAAACTTAATGAAACATGGACCTTGTGGAGAATCTAATACCTGGGTTCCCTACATGAAATCAAGAACATTTTATAATTTTTATGGATTTTTTTGTCCATAATACAAGTATTAATGAATATTGTTATGTTTTTGATAATATAAGAGAGAATGGAAATTAAATAGTGAAGAATGTTGTTTATCTAGATATCTAATATATTTTACTATATAATACCTAATTTTTGATGAAGTATCATTCACATATTAACATTGAGATTTGAAACCCATCACATTTTATCAAATATTTGTTTAAAAATATATAATCACACTATGATCATGTGACAAATACACTTTTAGAATCAAATATTACCCAGTTTTTATAAAAGTATGTTGATGTGATTAAAATATATTATGACTGGAATTACACATCTCCATGTGATTATTCAAAAAGATTTTTTCCCTTAAATCCCTTAAATACTTCTTCTAATAATGATATTTCATTTTAACTAATGAGGTAAACAATTTGTTTCTTATACTAATAAAAAAACCTGAGAGTATGCTTTGACAAAACCCACCATTGGTCAAATAATATTCACATTTTATTTTAAATCAAATTCCATGCATCCAAATAGAATGAACCTCAATTATGAATAATTTCAAATAATGTTTTTTTTTAAAATATATGCAAATAAAAATTATACTCTAAAAATAGATGTTCTTCAATTAGTATATTTCACTATGTACCTCCCTATATTGGATAACTATATTATTTGAAAATACCATTCACTAAGGCAATAGGTCTAGTTTGTTTTGAAGATATATTGATGATGAACAATAACATTAATCATACATATAGATATTCTTTCTACACATTAAGAATAATTTAGGATGGTGATGTGTTGATGGAAGAGGATAAAGAAGAATATCTCTCGGCTATAAGAGATTCCTTATACATGTTGTCCACATACATATTTTTTTTTCAAATATTGATGATTGACCACCTCATATTTGGAATGAACGTTGAAATATCATTTCTGAATAAATTATCAACATCCAGGGAAAAGGATAAAAATTAGTGGCATACATATAGATAAAATCGTATCATTAATTTTTTAAAATATATTAATTTTTAATTGTTTACTATTCAATTATTCAAAATATCATGTTTTAATTATTATATTTTCACATTCATGGGAAAGTTATATATTTGAATAAGATTAAATTTAAAAACAAACATATATAACTATAATAATATAAAAAAGGCTATTTCAGAAACTCTAAATTAAAGAACACTAAACTACAATTTATTAAATGAAAATATATAAAATATTTAAAAATTTTACTGAAATTATACATATTTCATACCTTTGTAAAAATTAGATTTTTTAATACATCTTTTTTACTATTTTTAAATTTAAATATTCTAAATATTCTACTATTTAATGATTTATGGATTTCTGTTAAATTATTATATGTTCACTATCATAATTAAATTTTTATAACTAGTATAGTTATTTTACATATTTATATATTTAATTCTGTTAAATTAATCAATATATAAAATTTATTACTTGAAGATAAATGGAAAAAATATAAAGATATTATTTCTTAAAGTATTTAGAATACAATGATGTTGTAATTTTATTTAATACAAATATAATATATTTCTTTTTAATTTATTCCAATTTTAAATATTATAATATATCATTGTAAAACTCTGAATATTCATATCCATTGAATCTAATTCCTTTTTTTTATTTTGTGTATTTTTTTCAAACTTTATGGTTCTATAGTAATTCTAAATAAAATTATTTTTTTTTCTATTTTTGTCAGCTAAACCAAAATATTAATGTGTTTATATTAAATTTTGATTATTCATATTCATTGATTCTTATCTCATATTTTCATGTCTTATTTTATTTAATATATTATGAATATATTAAACTAAAAAATATATTTTTTTCTTTAAAAACCTATTTTACTAATTTATATTAAATTTAACTACTGTTTTAGAAAAATAATATAACTATTTTCACTAAAAAAATTAATTACTATGAAAAATAAAACTATTATCTACATGTTTTAGTTAAGAACATAATTATAAACTCATATACTTATTAATTTATGGCCATTAACCCAATACTATATAGAATTTGGAATATATAAATATATAATTCTTTAACTAATTCTGTTTTTGTAACATATTTATCATTCATGTAAAATAAAATGAAAATATATGCATAATTACGTATAGATAATAACTTATACAACAATGGATGATCATTAATGTCTTACTGTCACACCTCAATCTTATAAATTAAATTATTTTATTTTTTCTAGTCTTTGAATAGTCTTCTCAAGGTGTGGGTTTAGTACATATTAATTTTTCTTATTTGATGTTTTTGGTTGGTTTCGGATTGGTGCACAGGCACTGCACAGTTGATGGTAACTGTGCGGTCGGACCTGATGTCCCTGCTATTACACTCTACTTAAAATAATAAAACATTATGAAAATGGAATAAATTAAGTGTTTAATATACAATAATAATAACAATATTATGTATATAATTTTTTTTATTTTCAATTTTTAATGATTTTATTATCAATGAAATGGATATAAATATAATTATTATTTGGTTGTTATTAATATTATAACTATTTAAAAGGAATTGAATAAAATTATTATTATTATTATTATTATTATTGTTATTATTATTTATTGTTATTATTATTATCATCATTAATAAAATTAATGGTGTTGTTATGATTATATTATTTTTAAAATTATTATAAATATTGTCATTAAAATTTTGTTATTATTATTGCTATTTAAATCGTGATAATTATTATTATTATAATTATTATTATTAACATCTTTTTCTATTTTTATTTTTATTAATTTTATTTTTTAGGATTTTAATCATCCTTTTTTTATCTATCACACTCACACCACTCTCCCCATTAACCCCCCATGCACACCCCACTCCCCTTCACCCATGCCTAAACATTATTTTTTATCTTATGCTCTCCCTTTATCCACTCTCCACTATTTCCACCACTAATTCATTATTTTTCTATTCCCTCTCTCCAATCTCCCAATCTTCTTTTATTTATTTTTTTCTTCTCCCCGTTATCCCCCTCTCTCCAATCACACCTCCCCAAGTTCATTATCTTTCATGCGTCACCAATCTTTCCCCATTTATTTCTCAATATTTTGTTTTATTCCACTCTCTAATCACCTCTCACCAATCACACCCCATCTTTTCTTTACCCATCACCCACCAATCTTCCCCCATCCCATTAATTAATTTGTTTTTTATCTCCCACACAACCCCCACCATTTCCTTACCCCCTCACACTCACGCCCTTTATCCCTATAACCCCTCATGCACACCCAATTTCCCCATTAAATCATTTCATTTGTTAATATCTATCTCCCACGCACCACTCACATTTCTATTACCCCCTCATGCTCACCCCTCTCTCCCAGATTATCCCTCACACACAGCTCCCTCCCCTCAGGCACTTCTTCCAGTAGCTTCTCCTCCCTCTGGTGGTACTATCTGGTAAGTCCTATTCTCTATATTCCTCTCTTCACTAAAGTAATAGGGTTTGCATGTGTGGATCTTGTTGGATAAATCCAAAATGTTAGGGATAATGTGTATATCGATATTCCTTTGGTTTATTGTGTGCAATTAGTCCATGGGGTATCGTTCTTCCTGCCATTGGATTTTCATTCTAATCACATGAGGATTCGATAGGAGTTTCCATGTTTTTTATTATTAATGTCTTTCCTTTGATGCTTTCTATTTTTAATAAATTTAAAAAATAGGTTTGTAGCTCTATGTAACACTTAAATTAATTACTATAGGAATTTGGAATTTATTTGATTTGTCAAAAATATGTTTTAAATTAGTTTTAGTGTAAATTACATAGTTTTATGATATCTAGAATGCTTGTTTTAATTGCTTATGTTTATTTAAGAATGAATATGTCCCTTATGAAATATATCACTATTATCATGTTTCAATGTCATTTTTTATTAATGAACTTGGATTGGATGTGTTATGACTTATTTATTGTGTTAAAACACTTTATTAAAGATATAATGAAATCATTGTTTTTTTGTCATTCCCTTAAAATAATGTCGGCAAGTGGTGGTTTTAGGGGAACAGTTTTAAAATGTTTTCTTGGTGCGCATTTAATTTCAAAAGAGGATTTCGAGTTTGTATGGTTTGATGATGGTATAGCATATTAAACATGTTAAAATGTGTTCTAAAGGGTTAAATGACTTTTTATGGATTTTTTAAATTCTATAAATAAAGTATGTGTCCAATTAGGATTTTAAGGTAATTGGTTAGTTTTTGGATGTTTAGTTTTCTAAATAGATTTTAGTTTTCGAATAATTTTTCCTCCATTTAGTGATTTCTAAAGAGTATTTCAAATTTGGTTTTGTAATGTGTTGCTTTAATTGTTTTAGAAATCATGGATTAAAATTTGTTCTTTAAGGATTCGTCATTCGGTTTGAAATATGTTTTGGTGTGGGTCGGAGAAGGGTAAAATCATGTTTGATAATTGTGAAGTGTTTGAATTTGTGTTTAGAACATGAGATCCCATTTAGAATTATAAATCTATGAGTGATGTTTGAATGTTATTTCAAGTAAATGTATGTGCCCGGTTGGGAACTTTAAACGTTTTGTTAGAAAATGGTTTCAACATGAACATGATGTGATGTCCCGTTTTGCAATTTGATTAATGTGAATGATTGATCATGTATATGAGGTGATCCTGTCTAGTGTAACACATTATGGGTCAATGTATAGGAAGTGTCCTTGTTTGAGGAAGGCAAGAGCGGTGAGAAGTGTCACGAGTGTGAGAGCCTTCCTACCTACACAATATTATTATAACCACCATGGATTCCTAGGGGTATTATAGATCATCAAGTGACACTTACTCACCAACCCCAATTAGATGGGTTGGTGCCCCTGGTAGATCGAGAGGTCAGGTGGCATTTTCCACTGATTTTATCGTGAGGGCGATCAGTGGGTTATAGACTATGGAGCTTCACCATACTCTGGAAGGTGGTTCTAAAGCGAGTGAATCCAGGGGTTGTCTAGGGTTGTTCAGGATCATCCTTGGTTATATCTTGTATTGAATGCTTTTTTTGGTTATAGTGGTTTATTTTCACCTGGTATTGCTTTTTTATTTTTGTGTTGCACTAATTTATTTTTGCATGTATTATTTACCTATCTATATTTTTTACAACACTAATATCACTTGATTGGTTTTATTTATAAAATGATAAACCATTTTGGAAATAATATATGGCGTGAGTTGGTCCTCATTGTGGGAAAGTGGCTTTATTTTTTTAAAAAGGGAAAAAATACTTTTATAATTTTATTTCCAATTTTGTTTCATCGAACAACATTGGGTAAGGAAACACTTGGATTAAGTGGTTTACTTTTGGTGTCTGTCCTGAGCATTTTTGTGCACATCACTATCCTTTACCATTTTAGTTGTAGGCTCAGATGTTGTTCGAGATTTTTCTTAGTGGGAGCTCATGTGTGATCAATTTTGGGCACTTGGTTGGAGGTGACCAAGGGGTCACATAATGATCGTTGTATCAATGTCTTGTTTCCTATTTTTTTCTTTTAAATGTTACATTTTATTTGGATCAGTTCATTGTTTATTTGTGTTTTAGTTGTGACTTTTCTATATGCTCTGTTTGTTCTATTTATTTATCTGGTCTTGGTTTTATATCGTGGGCTTAAATCACTCCCTCATGTATACATTGATGCACAAAACCAGTTGCTAGCCCATGGGGATCATGAATGACCATCAAGACATGTCACAGACTGGCTTGGGTGACCAGTTTGGGGTTGAACCATGCTGGTTCATGACAAAATGTTATCAGAGGAGGGCCTTTTTATTTGGGGTGTCTAGTAGATGTATATTAGTACTATCGGGACTCAATAGGTAGGTACAGAAATGACATCCCGATACTTTTCACGTTTTGAACCACGAGTTTCCATGGGTAGTCCATATATTGAGTCTTCTTCTTTTCTTTTGGGATTGAGGAATGACAGTGGAAGCAGGGGAGTGTCATTTCATGACCTCACATGGAGTACTGACCCATGTGAAGTCAAAGTGCATGGTTGAGCTCCACCTAGTCATTGATGCTTTCTTGGGGGTGTTGCTCAATACCATGTTGTTGGGATAAGTATAACTACTTGTTCCCCATTCCATCATTTTTATTGTTTTGGCGCTAGTTGTGTTTCACTTTGATTTGATTCTTGTCGGTGCAAGTGGGATTTTAAAAAAAATGAAAATGGTTTTTGAAACGGAAGAGTTTTCTTCCAAATGTCTTAAATTTATAAAATGTGATCTAAAATTGAAGTTTTATTAGTTTTATAATTTGGTAAATGTGTATATTTTTTTGAAAGTTGTTTTAATGCTACCTTGGGTACTCGTTAGGAACATTGGTACATGTGAGGGCTTGTATGGAAAATGTGTGTTGGCATATGTGTGGAAGCGGATGAAAATATGTGGAATTGTTCATGGGATTTCTTGGGTGTGTTTTGAAATTAAATACATGACCTTTTTGTCTTAAAGTGATTTTTTAAAAGGGGAAATGAATTTTGGAAAATTGAATTTCGTTTAACAAGTGGCGTTTGGTTTATGGAAATTGGCCTTATAGGAAGGTAGTTTAAAAAATATTGAATAAAAAATGGGACTTTTTAAGGAAATGTTTTTGTGCATTTATATATTTTTGGTTATTTCTAGATTTAGATTCCTTTATTAATGTTGTTTATCTCTATATTGGTTTTGGCTCGAGGTAAGATTTGTTTTTGTGTTTCATATGTTGTTTGAAGTATGTCACCCCGAAAGGTCCCTAGAGTTGTCGGTTTGTCGTGCCCAGGGTTCGGTTATTTTATGTGTCATCGCACATTGAGGTGTCGAAGGTGTGTTTGAGGTGGTGGAATAACATGAGGTATGTGGAGTGTGTATTTGTGTCATTGGGAACTCCCTAGGTTGATATGGTTCATGTCGTTTCGGGTTTGCTTAATGGTTTATCTTGGGACTTGTGGAGGTTGGTTGTCATATCATCATTGGAGTTTTAGGAGTAGTTGGTGATAGTTGGTTTTAGTTATGGTTCCCTATCAGGTGAGGAGTGTGTGTACATGAGGGACCTTCCCTAAGAGGTTATATTCATTGATCATGGAACCTAGTTATTTAGGATGCCTACAGATGTGCCATCATTATGGATGGTTCAGGCATTCCAAGCCATCAGGCCTAATCCCTCCTAAGTCCTGTCATCGTTTTGGTCATTCGGGTCACCAGGGGAAGTTCTATGGGAAGTTTCATTCGAGGAAGGAGTTCTGATCAGGGGATTCTAGTGTCTGACTGTGAGGCATAAGATGCTTCATCCATTAGATACCCAACCATAGGTCTTGGGGTTAATCTCGCGCACAATCAGCATGTCAGAGGCATGTGAGACATTTACTTGGTTCTTTATCATTCATCTTGGAATAGAGAAATTTATGGTTCTTGTGTTCTTTTTTTCCTGATATTGTTAGTTCATTTTTATGGTGATAGTGTGATGAACATATGTTTTTTGATCATAGTAGTTTCATTATTCTGAATGTGACCACAAGAATCATTAGTTTTTATTAAAAGTGTTTTGGCCCTTGTGTGGGTTTGTCCTAGTTTTATTAGTGTTTGTTTGGAGATGCGATGTATTGGGTAGTTTTAGATCAGTGTGGGGAATTCTTATTTTTGGTGGTGTTGTTATGGAGAATTCCTTGTTTTAGTTCCTCAGTATGTAGGGTGGACTTGTACTGGTTTTTCATTTGAGTCATATTGGTCATGTTCATCTCATGTGGAGAAATTGGTTAGTTTGGTTGAGAGATTCCATGTTTCCCCCCTAGGGGTGGTGAGTTTGAGTACAAATTCTTATGTTATGGGAATTATTGTGGTTGGGAGAACCCTCTCATGTTCTCTATTTGTTTTATGAAATTTTTTCTCTTTGAGTCAGTCAGGTGTATATTGTATAGTGGATAATAAGTTTGAGAATTTTTTTCCCAGTGGTTTTCGTTGGGTAGTGACCTGAGTTTTGGTTGTATTTCAGGTGGGAGACTTTATAAGGTCATAATGTTTTGTGGTGGGGAGAATTGTCACACAATGATCTTTTAAATTATTTTATTTTATTATTTATTAGCTTCTGATTGTCTTGTCAAGGTGTGGGTTGATTTAATGTTTATTTTTTTATTTTTTATTAGATATTTGATGTTTTTTTGGATTTTGGATCGGTGTGCGGGCACTGCACGGTTGACAGTAACCCTGCAGTTAGCCATGAGTTCCCTATGGTTACTCACTACATAAAATAATAAAACATTATTAGAATGAAATAAATTAATTGTTTATGAATCAATAATAATAACATTATTGTGTATATAAAAATGATTTCTTTAATTTAAAATATGTAATGATCTTATTATAACTGAAATGTATATAAATATAATTATTATTTAATTGCAATTAATGTTTTAATTATTTGAAATAATATGATTAAAATTATGATTAAAATTATGATTAATTTATTATTATTATTATTATTATCATTAATAAAATTAATGGCGTTGTTATGATTATATAATTTTTAAAATTATTATTAATATTTTAATTAATTATTTTTATTATTTCTATTTAAATTTTTTTAATTTTTATCATTATTATAATTATTATTTTTATTAATAACATATTTTTTGTATTTTTTATGGTTATAAATTTTATTTTATTAGGATTTAAATCACCATTTTTTTATCCATCACACTCACACCACTCTCCCCATTAACCCCCCATACACACCCTACTCCCCTTCTCTTAGGCCTAAACATTTATTTTTTTATCTTATTCTCTCTCTCTATCCACTCACCACTCTTTCCACCATTAATTCGTTGTTTTTTATTCATTCTATCAAATCTCCCTATATTATTTTATTTATTATTATTCTTCTCCCCAATATCTGCCTCTCTCCAATAACACCTCCCCACTATCATTATCTTTCACGCATCACCCATATTTCCCCATTTATTTCTCTTTTTTTTTTAATTTTATTCTTCTCTCCACTCACATCTCTCCAATCAAACCCAATATTTTCATTACCCATCACACTCCAATCTTCCCCCCTCCCATTAATTCCTTTCTTTATTTATCCACCAGTCAACCCCAACCATTCCCTTACCCCCCTCACACCCACACCCTCTCTCCTTGTATCCCCTCATGCACACCCACTTTCCCCATTAATTGATTTCATTTTTTATATCTATCTCCCATGGACCCCTCACAATTATATTACCCCCTCATTCTCACCCCTTATCTCCCATATTATCCCTTACACACACGCCCCTCCCCTCAGGTGATTCTTCCAGTGGCTGCTTCTCCATCCAGTGGTTCGATCCGATGAGTCCTCTTCTCCATATTATACTCTTCACTAAATTTCTAGGGTTTCCATGTGGGGATCTTGTTGTCCAAACAAAAATTGTTATGTTTATTGTGTGTCTAATGTTTCTTTTGGTTTTAGGTTGTGCGATTAGATTATGGGGTATCTCTATTCCTCCAGTTGGAGTTTCATTCCAATCGCACGATGTTTCGGAATGTGTTTCCATGATTTTCATTCTTAAAGTCATTCCATTGATTCTATCCATTTTAAATGAATTTATAGAAAAGTTTATCAGCTCTATGGAACCCTTAATTTAATTATTTTATCAATTTGGATTTTTTTTATTTGTTTAAAAATAGGAATTAAATGAGTATTAGTGTAAATTGCATAGTTTTATGATATCTTGAATGCTTGTTTGAATTGCTTATGTTTGTTTAATAAGGAATTGGTCGCTTATGAAATGTATCACCGTTATTATGTTGCAATGACATTTTTTATTAATGAACAAGGCTTGGCTATGTTATGACTTATTTATTATATTAAAACACTTTTGTAAAGGTTTAATGATTTCAATGTTTTATTAGGAATTCCTTTAATATAATGTGGTTAAGTTGTGGTTTTTGGAGAAAGAAATTAATATTTTTTCTTGGTGTGTGTTTAATTTGGAAAGAGGATTTTTGCTGTGTATGGTTTGATATTGGTATAACATACTAAACATGTTAGAATTTGTAGGAAAGTGTTTACTAATTTTTTATGGATTTTTTATGTTCTATAAATAATGTAGGTTGATAGTTTGGGTTTTAAGGTAATTGGTGTTTTAATGGAAGTTTAGTTTTCTAAAAGGATTTTAGATTTCTAATAATTTTGGCCCCCCTTGAGTGGTTTCTAAAGAGTATTTTAAATGTGGATTTGTAAAATGTTTCCTTAATTGTTTTGTAAATCACTGTTTATATTGTTTTCATTAAGGTTTGGTCATTCGGTTTGAAACATGTTTTGTTGTGGGTCAGAAAAGGGTACAATCATGTTTTATAATTGTGATGAGTTTTAATTTGTGTTTAGAACATGGGAGTGTTGAGTCAATATATTTTCCTTATGAATTTTCCATTCATTCATGTTTTGAAAATCATAAACTATCTTCCTTAATGAAAATTTCATTTTCCTATGTTTTATCTTTATAAGGAAAATTTTCCTTCCCCAATGAAATTTATCCTTACCATGTTTTCATTGTTGATATTCTATCTATAAAATTCGGTTTCATATATAAAACCTTGGAATCATATATATACTTTGATATAATGCATTCTGTTTTTAGAATCTGAATTCAGACTCCAAAATCATATGAGTTCTTACTCTGATTTCAATGAATTCGAACCCCAAACTCTTATCAATTCTAACTATGTGTTCTCTAAATTCAGACTTTGAACTCTTCTGAGTTCAGATTCCAAATTCCTTGAATTCAGACTCCAAACTCTTATGAGTTCAAACTCTATGTTCTCTAAATTCATACTCTGAAATCGTATGAGTTCTAACTCTGAGTTATCTAAATTCAGACTCCAAACTCTTATGAGTTTAGAATCAGAGTTCCTTGAATTTAGTCTCCAAACTCTTATGAGTTTAGACTCCATGTTCTCTGAATTCATACTCCAAACACTTATGAGTTCATGTTTTGAGATCATTGAATTAAATATCCAAACTCTTATGAGTTCAGACTCTGAATTCTTATGAACTCAGACTCAGAATTATTATAAATTCAAACTCCGAACTCTTATGAGTTTAGACTATGAGTTCCCTGAATTCAGACTCCAAACATTTATGAGTTCAGGTTCCGAGTTCTCTGAATTCAGACTCCGAAATCATATGAGTTCAGACCCCAAATTCTTATGATCTCAGACACTTAATTCTTATAATCTCAGACTCCAAATTTTTATGTCTTCAGACTCTGATGATTATTGAATTCTAACTCAGAATTCCTTTATAAACAGAATCAAAAAATCCATGTATTATAGACTCTGAATAGTTTTTGTTTAGACTCCGAACATAAATTTTTTATTAGACTCCGAAAATTGAATATTATCAAGTATCCATATTTTTATTATCCTTGATATAGTTACAAAACGATGTCATTCATTCTGTTTCTAACCAACCATTGTTTGAGTGACATGTGTACAGATCCCTCCGAAATTCAAGGAAACATATGACCGTTAGAGGAGGTAAATGACCATTGGAGATGTGCCTATAAATATAAGCTAATTTGAATGAGCTCACAACATTGATGAACTATTATATGAATCTAGAGATTATATGTTGTTGAAGTGATTTATAGAGATAGAATCTCATGATTTTTACATACTGAACATGTTTAGACTTTGTTTGTGCGACTTCGAATGATTTTGAGTACATTCGAGGGATTCTAGGGATAGGAAGACAGATGTTCCTATAAATTAAAGTTAGAGGACTTCGTTGCTGAGGAAGATAGAGGTGTCGACTTCCTTGAAGTTTAGGGCTTGCAGGGAATGAAAGATAGACTCTGATATTCATTTTGAGGTCTTATCCTGGTGTGGGTAAGATGGAATTTCTTGACAGTATAAATCAAGGGACTTTTATCCACGTTTCTAGGATACCCTTCTCATTGGGTTAAAATATATACTACTTATTAGTTGTACTATTTCGTGTTTTTCGCTATATTTTTATTTTTGATGAAAGTATAACTATTTCATACATTTTAATAATTGTACTTAGATTATTAAGATTCTATTCTCTTTAAAGTAGAATCTTTATATTTGTAAACTTTTGTTAAGTTTCATTTCCGGATCCACTTTTACAGAATCAAGAAATTTTGTAGAATATAGAGGTCTTGTGAATTTAACTTTTTTATCTTTGTTAAACAGTACTATCTGTAAAATTTCAAAAGTAATTTTTTTAAGTATACAATTCACACCCCCCCCTCTTTTATATTGAGCATCTACATCATTATTATGATAGTACAATCTATATCATTTC
>CAUJRU010001206.1:127273-187050 GCA_963277665.1 Viscum album | reverse complement strand
AAATTAAACACAAACAATGTGGGGAAAACCAATGAGCTCTAATAACTCAAAATTATTTAAAAAGACCGTATGGGTTTACAATGAGAACATTTATTCTAAAAAAAGAAAAAAAATTTACAGGAATAGGTGGAATATTCTAGACTAAAGAAAATGTAATATGTTATAAAAACCTCTGTAATTTTTGATAAAATTAAAAGACCCCATATATTATGTTAGTAGAAGATTCCTCATCAAGTTTCAACACATGGTTTTACATAAATGGCAAGAAAATATAATAAGACATTAATGAATAAAATATGGAACAAGATATCAAACTAAAACATATTGGTTTATACTAAGATCAATGATGAAAAAAAGAAATAGATTGGATATTTTACTTAGTGAGATCCAATGATATGAAATATAGCTCTACTATACATCAGATGGAGAAGATTTTGAAAATCATAACATTAGGTTTAATGAATAAATTCCAAGGGAGATGATATAGTGATGTGTTGTTGTGTGTGTGAGAGGAAATATAATGTGGCAATACTTAATAATGAAATAGAAGAAAAATAGACATTCCCCCCCCCCTTTTAACTATCTTACATGAAATGGTTTTATGGTCGGACAAACTGTGTTCCATCTATGGACCCAGATGTACCTATAGAAATGACCCACATTGCTAGGAGAACAATTACTGTAACAAAGAAAAACCTATGAAAAACTACACTACCTCATGTCTAAGATGATTGACATATCAATGGGGTCTAGGTCTCATGGTTAGGGAAATTAGTGACATCCTCTAAGGTTCATGAAACTCCCCACCTTGTTACTTCAACCCATGTATCCAATAATATTCAATTTATTCTTAACATGTGACATAGTTGGTTTCTATAATAGTTTTGGATTCAAGATTTTTATAATCCCTAGATATCCTCCTTTCCATCATAAAGAAATTATGCATTCACAAAAGGTTAAAAAAGTAATTAAATTGAAATTTAATGGTTCTGTACCTCGAGGTAAAACCAGGTTCATGTATAAGAGAGTCATATATTATATTATAAATATGATTATTGTTCTATTATTAATAAATAAAATACATAAAATAACAATATATAAGTTAAAAACATGTATCAATTAAATAGAGCTTGATGTAAGGGTTTCCCAATTCACTTTTACTTCATTAATGAATATATCATATTCACCACATATTTAATTCATTGGTGTATATACTAGCCTTTTGTTATGTAATTTCATGTATATGTTAATCTTAATAGTATTTAATGGTTTATTTTGAGTCATTTCTCTTATAGGAATTATGATTTAGATGTCACCAAAGATATATGATATTATTTCACAATCTTGTCATTATTCAGATTTTTTGTATTTTTGTCTCCCTTGAGGGAAATTATTATTTTTATATCATAAAACGAATATTCTTATTAAATAATTTTTATTCATGATCGTTTTATTGGACATATCTTTTTATCCAAACACATCATGTCATAAAATTTTATAGAAATTTTTTTCCTTCTAAAAACAATTTATTAATTAATTTTTTAACATGTTTACTTTTTTGAAAATATTTTGAAATAAAATATTAATTTCATTTCTAAAACAACACCCATTTATATTATAATGAAAACATGAAAGAAATAATCGGTTTACCGTGTCCTAAATGAACATAATTTTTCACCATCATGGACAATCCTTTTTTAATGATTATTTCACATTTTTAAAAGGTGATTGACATTCATGTATTAATCATGTTTTAATTATCAAAAATAATATACACTCTATGGAGAATGTTAATATTGCTTAATTTACCTATAATTACGTGTATATATGATTATTTTCTGTATTCCTTAAAAATCTATTTTATACTATATGGTATCTATTGAAATTATCTAATGAATGACTATGTTTAATTACTTATCTGAATATCACTATTTATGTATGTGTATAGAGACTTGAATAAGTCTGAGAAACCATGATTCTTCCAACGGTTGTGTTTTTCTAGAAAAGGACCCCAACACCGAGACCATCCAAACACATTGACCAGACACCATGATCCTAAGACTGCATCTTTCCTACTGGTTCAAGATCTCTGCCAAAAAGATAAAGAAGGTGACACAGTTTCATGGAGACACCGTTTATAGACATAATGTGACACTATTTCTTAATCTATTTTTTCATTTTTTTATTTATTATATTTGATGATTTTAAATGCAATGACATAATTGAAATTTCGTTTTAGAAATTTCACCTGATAATATGAGTGAAAAGGTGCAGAATACATGCATCTTGTCTGCTCTAATACATTTATTACAAGAATTAAAAGACTAATATGACCAGAAGAAACAGAGAGTGATCGTGGTGACTGTAGTGACAATAGTTTAATAGAAAAACAAGTGTATCCATGATAATGAATATGAACAAGATTTCATGGAACCTATCACAGCGGAGGAAAACACAAATCCTACTTGAATCCAAGAGTCAAGAAACTTTCCCCATTATTAAATACATGAAGAACACAAGACAGATCAAGCATACATACAATACATTGTTTTCCATGAGAGGACTCAATTTCTGCATCAGCTTTATCCCAGATGTCTAGAGCTACATTGAATGACACTCAAAGAGCATATAACCTTATATTATAATCTCTTCTCTATTTTATATTATTTGTTTCTATCTTTTGTGTAGTGTGTGTTTGTATTAAACACACACTCCCTCTTACATCAAACTGAAGGATACAAGATATCCTTTCTCTTACATCTTTTTTACACTTGTTTATTCCCATGGATAAGTGTGGAGGTGGTCCCTGGGTGACCAGTTAGTTCATACCAAATAAGAACAGTGGAAGAGGCCGCGAGGCCTGAACAAGATTTGGTACTATTATTAACCCTGATCCAGTGCAGGGATCATGTTTATTTATATAAACTTATTGGTGGAAGGTGATCACCAAGTGTAGTGGATTAGGTCTCGTCAAATGACTGAACAACTTGTTATTTATCTAGTGTGATGTTTACTATAGTTTTATCTATTTTATTTTTTAATTCATAAATCACTAAAGTAAATTTGATTTTTAATCTAGGAAATAACTTATAATAGTTTTTCATTAATATAATAACTTCATAAGTAATGTTAAAAAATAATATTTAAATTACAAATTATTAATCAATCTGATAATATGTTATTTAAATATTAAAACTTTCATAACTTTATAATATTGATTGATTGGGATATATTTAAATTTGTTGGGGAACTTTTGTAAGAATAATCTTTGAAGAGAAATTTTTACAAGATACTCAATTCGTCCCCCTCTTGAGTACTATATTCCGAACAATATTTGGTAACAATGATTGTTTATTATGACTTTTTTACCATATTCAACAGTGATAATAGTTGTACATTAAAGATCTGTAAATTTATATCAATTATAAATTTATAGATCTTTTAAAGTACTTCTTTATTATGGATAATAGATTGGAAAGTGTTTCAACAAAATGACCACCACTCTTTAATGGAACCAATTATGCACAATGTAAAAATAAAATGAAAATGCATTTATAAAGTATGAGCTTTGGAATCTGGTCTACAATTCTAGTTGAATATAAGACTCATGTTACTAATAGAATAACTTAGGATGAACTCACCAAACCACCTATAATAACAATTTCAACGCTATGAATTCTCTATAATTCTGTCTAGGAGATGAAGAATTTAATAGAATATCTGCATGTAAAACTTCCCATGAAATTTGGGATACCTTGTCTGTTTCACATAAAATAACATATATTGTGAATGAAATGAGACTTAATACATATAATATTAAATATTATAACTTTAAAATGAAACTTGATGAGCATATTTATGACATTTATCTAAGGTTCAATGAAATTTTCAATACAATGATTTCTCTTGGGAGAGAAGTCACTGCAAAAGAAAAAATCATGTGGATTATCAGATTCATATATGAAAGATATAGAGGAACCTTTGTCTCTATAATAGAGTCATGCAAAATCATCAAGATAATTGTAAAATAACAAATTAGAAACCTATCGATGTTTAAAGAGGAGCGCTAAGTCTACAAGGAAGAAGATGATGAACCCAATAGAAAATCAGTGGCGTTCAATACCACCACCTCTAAACACAAATAAAAAGGGAAGGTAGATTTTTCTGTAGAAAGTTCAAGTATTAAACAATCATCACCCAATAGTGATGAGGTTATGGATCAACTAGGCAGATGGTTTATGAGATTTTACAACAAGAATAACTTTTTTTGAAAGCCTAACATCAAGGGATAATATGATCAAAAAGGAAGTTGGAAGAAAGTTTGGAAAACAAGTGACAAGTCTGATGAGATTTTCTGCTATGAATTTCAGCGAATGAGACATATCAAGGATAAATTTCCCAAGATGAAGTAAAAAAAGATATATGAAGAAAAAGATATAATGTATTAAAATAAAATGAAAGAATAATCGAGTGCATCATAGGACAGTTTAAGTGACTCAGAATCTTCACATGATGAGTAGGATAATAAATCCAATATGTGTTTAATGACAAACACATCTGATGTAACACTAGAATCTCTTGTATACAATTCCTATTATTCAGGAGAAGATAGTGACTCTAAAAATATTTCTAATAAATAAATGGTTTTTGTATTGTAATATTCATGGAGAGACATGAAATAGACTAAAATATAAATACAAGTCCTTAATGAAACAACATGCTCTTACCTCAACTGTTAAAACTGAAATCACTTTAGAAATAGAGAAAAATTCTCAATTACTCAAAGAGAATACTTGACTAAATCTATGTAAGTATAAATAGAAAAAGGCTCTTGAAATGTTTACAAATGGTAAAGATACCTTGGTACAAATTCTATGTAAACATATTTCTCTTAAATATACTATTTGAATTGGCTTTCAACCTGATAATAGAAATTATGGAAGAAATAATTTTTTTTCTAAATATAGGACATACTTATTTACTCATAGTTCTCGAAAACATTCACATAGTTCATGTTATGACAAAAACTCTAATGTTTCATGCTTTTATAGACCTAATAGTGTTTATTTTTCAAATTCATTAAATAATTCTTATATGAAACCTATGTGGAAGATATAGGTTCAAAAGGCACTAGTCACTAATATTACTGGACCCAAACAATTATGGGTACCAAAATATGTTTTTATTTGACTATTTTGTATTAATTTTGATTAAAGAGTTCCTATAAAAGATTATGGTTCATGGACATTTGGTGTTCTAGAGACATGACAAGAGAATATTTATTCTTCAAGAGAATAATACAAATTGATGGAGGTCATTTCACCCTTGGTGACAATGCCCAAGGAAAATTTATTGGCCTTGGTAAAATTTGAAACTCTAATGCAGTTTTGATTTCCAAAGTAGATTTTCATGATGGATTGAAATATAATTGTTTTTTGTATTTCAAAATTATGTGATGATGGATTTTGATGTCAAATTTTAAAATTATGCTTGCAATGTTTTTAATTCCAAAAATGAATTAGTATATTCTTCATTAATAAATGAAAATATATCTTATGTTAACTTACACAATTTAGCTTCTTAAAATTCTTCATGTTCAACTGTGTGTCATAAAGAGTATTGGATTTGGCATAGGATACTAGGAACCTGTAACACTCATTCCCTTAGAAAGTTAACTATAAATATCCTAGTCAAAGAGCTACCCAAACTTGAGTTTCCAAATGATAATGTTTGTAATACTTATCAAAATGGAAAGAAGCACAAAATTTCCTTCAACCCAAATAATGAAGGGTAAAATTGTCTACCTCTAAAATTGGTTCACATGGATTTGTTTGGACCATATAGAGTTTTTAGTTTAAATAGTAAGAACTATATTTATGTTCTTCTAGATGAATTTTATAGATAGACATGGACATTATTTTTGGCTCATAAATGTGAAGCATGATCTCATTTAAAAAAATATTCCAAAACTGTAGAATGTATTAGTGGACTTAAAATTAAATCCACAAGAAGTGATCATTTCCATGAGCTTGAAAATAATGAGTTTGAGTCCTTTTTCCCTCAAAATTGATATAGTCATACCTTATCTTTCCCTTGAACTCCTCAACAAAATGGAGTTGTAGAAAGAATAAATAGAACCCAGAAAGAGATTTCTAGAACAATGACAATTGAATATGACATACCTATTTAATTTTGGGCTGAAGTTGTAAATTAAACATGCTACACAATAAATAGAGTATTAATTTGACCTATCCTTCAATGAACTTCATATGAGGTGTGGAATAATAGAAAACCCAAAGATAGCTATGATAAGGGATTTTTTGAAAAGTATATATCCGTAATACTAAGGAAAATCAAAAAAAATTTGCATCCAAGAGTGATGAAAGAATCTTCATAGGATAATAAATTTCTAGCAAAGCCTATAGAGTGTGTAATAAAAGAACTAATTGTGTGGAAGAATATCTCCACGTCAAATTTGATTAAACAAATCCACCTGATCCTAAGAACACACTAGAGAACCAAGAGGATGATATATTAGATCTAGGCATTAATTCAGCATCCCTTAACTATCTAGTAAAGGATTCTGTGAAATCTTCTAGTTTGAGAAATTCTTTAGATTCTGGTCATAATGTACCAAATCATGTTTATAAACCTGAAATCACTAGTTCTTCAGTCTCTAGAGATGTAAGAACACATAAAAACCACCATTAAGATGATTTTGTAGGAGACATAGACTAAGGAACACAAACTAGATCTTCTCTTAGAAAACAGGTTGATCATAAAGTCTTCCTATCACAACCTGAAACTAAAAACATTAATAGTTCTATCAATGATGAATTTTGGGTGGTGGATATGCAAGATGAACATAATCAGTTTTAAAGGAACAATTTGTGGAATCTTGTTGACAGACCAAAACACTCATTCACCATAAGAACTAAATGGGTGTTTAAAAATATGGTAGATGAAGATGGTTATATAGTTAGAAAGAAGGATTTATTGGTTCCACAAGGCTATAGTCATGAATAAATAATTGACTATGAATGGACCTTTGTACCAGTAGATAGAATTGAATCCATCATAATTTTGAATTCTTATGATTTACAAATGAATTTCAAACTATATCAAATGGATATCAAAAGTGCATTTCTAAATGGGTATATTACCGTGGGTGTCTTTGTTGAGAATCCCCCTAGTTTTAAAAACCCTCATTTTACAAACCATTATTTCAAATTATCAATAGAATTATTCAGTTAAAAAAAATCTCCATGATCTTGGTATGATAGATTAAGTACTTTTCTTATTTACAATGGTTTTACAAAAGCAACAGCTGATTCTACAATTTTCAAAAACCAATTTCCAATGATGTTTTAGTAGTTCAAATCTATGTAGATGACATCAACTTTGGATCTTAAAAAAATTATGTATGTATTTAATTTTAAAAAATTATTCAAAACAAATTTTAAATGATTTTAATTGGTGAACTAAAATTCATTCATGGATCTTTAATCTTTCAAAATAATGAAGGTATTATTTTAAATGAAATAAAATATACTGGATATATTCTAAAATGTTTTTAATTTGATAGCACAAAAAGTAGTGAGAATCCAATGAGTACTACTTGTAAGATAGATTTTGATGAAGAAGAAAAATATATTGATCAATCCCTTACAATGGAATGATTGAAAGCATACTCTATTTAACTGCTAGCCGACCTGATATAATGTTTCGTGTGTGTATGTGTGATCATTTTCATGAAATTCCTAATGAATCTTATTTATACATTGTTAAGAGTATTTTCAAATACCTCATGCATACATCCAATCTATGAATGTTCTATCCTAGAGGACAATCATTTTACTTAGTGAGTTATTCTGATGCTGACTCCAGTGGTTTTAAGTTAGATAGAAAAATCACCTTTGAAACATGTCACATTTTAGGCATGTCACTAATATCATGGTGTAGTATGAAAAAGAACACTATTTCATTATCTACTACAGAAGTTTTATACATAGATGCATGAATTTGTTGTGAACAAATTTTGTGGATGAAACACAAATTAATAGATTATGGATATCAATTTAGGCATGTACCTATAAATTGTGACAATACAATGGATATTAACATCTCCAAAAATATAGTTAAATGCTATAGGACAAAACACAATGATGTAAGACATCACTTTTTGTATGATAATTATCATAAAGGGGACATCACTTTGGAATTCATTGGATCTGAATATCAGCTTTTTGATATATTCACCAAACAACTAAATTATGAAAGAATAGATTAAATCATCCATGAATTGGGAGTAATCAATCATAAATAGTAAGTATACTGATTCAAATTTTACAGTTTCAGAAGTCACTGTCTTAAGATTACTATTTAAATATAATAGTTCTATAGTTTTACTGTCTTAAGTGTTACTGTTCCATGTTTATGTTCTCACAGTTACTATTTATTGGTTACTGTCTGGAACATACTGTCGAAAACTATATAGTTGCATAGTTTAGAAATCACATTATTATGGTCTCACTATGAAGGCTTGTTATGGTCTCACCATGAAATTTGATTACGTTATCACCATAATGATGATTTAATGTTTTATTTATACATTATAACCTGTATCATTGTAATTAAATTTTTTATTCATTTAACATTCACGTGCATTTGATTCTACGACGCTTGATATCCATATGTGATAAAATAAAATAAGTTTTACTCATTCTTCACCCGAGCTATCTTATTTCAAACTATAACCTCTATTTCATCTTTTCTCCTTCTGGAACCATCAGTGAATTCCCTGTAAGAAAGGCTCATCATCGTCAACTCCTAGTAATCCTAGTTCAAAGATGAAGATAAAAATCATACTTAAGATGGATCCCGAAGGCCCTCTTAATCCGAAATTGGTGAACATAAAAGTGGTACATCAAAAAGTGATATTCCATAAGTGTCTTCTGTCGAGTTAGTATTCAGTGATGAAATAGAAAATAGAACTAGGTTGGCTAGATTGGTTTAAAAATGTGGACATGCCTATTTACCTAGAGCTAGTAGCACAATTTTACCAGTGTGTACAATTATAATTTGATTCAGAAGATGGGTACATTTTGTGAAGTAGGTTCATTGGATAGATTTGTACCTTTTCTTTGCGGTTATAGGCTTTATGCCTTAGGATACCGCATGAGGGTATTTATGAGGACTAACAGAGAGTTTATCAACCTTCTAGTGAGTTCCTTGATTTTGAATTGAGATGTTTAACTGGAAATAAAACCAAGAAGGGAGTCATAGATTCTCATCTAAATGGTGAATCTAGAATCTTCATTATGTTTTTTTAGAAATTTATTAGCCCAAAATATTTTATTTTGCGGTACTCAAGTATCAAGATGTATTTCTGATACATCTCATGTAAAATGGAAATAAGATCAAAATATGCAGGTTTTTCATACACCATATGTGTGAGTTGATCAAAAAAACCTCAATGTCAACCTCTATATTTTATTCATGGATTATCTCTACTATGCTTCATGCAAAGAGATTAGTTGGAACCGATGAAGAATACGATAAGGATTATGAGTTATTTCTTTTGAATGTTAGAGTACAGAGAATGAAAATCAATTGGAATTTGTGGAAAAATGTTTTGGTGGATGATAATGACAGAGTTTATGAAACGTTTAATCTAGTGTATCACCCTTCAATACCTAATGATATTTCTAATCCTAATATGGAACTATATGAAATTGTTGAGTATTATGATGATGAAGAAGAGTAAGAAGCTATTGTACATTCAAAAAAAATTTTCTTTATAAGGAAGAAAGTACACCTTCTCCTCAAGTCATAATTGCGAAGGAAATGCCTATTCTAGGAGAACATATTGATCTGGAAGAACAACATTCATCAAAAGGATAATATACTGATATGGTATGTGGAACAAGTTTTGAAGAAGAGCATATAGAAGATGATATTATTTTTGTTCAAAAATATTCCCTTGAGGAACACCCATATGAACAATATTTTCCTGAATATATATTCATCTACTTAGGAGAGAATGGAGAAAGACTTTCAATTGTCTAAAAAGAATATGGTGGAGGAAATTAAGGAAGAATTTGTGTAAATACATCAAGGATCAAAATCTCTTAGTCTTGTAAAATATGCACCTATTTAGGGGGAGAATCCCCCCAATCATTAATCTGTTGAATTCCCTAATACGATTGATATATGCTCTGTGGATACATGGTATAAAATCCCCAGTTATTTTATTGTTACTAATTCTCAGGAAGTATTAGTTAAAGGAATAGATATATCTACTATGATTCATTTGAAACTGGTATCTGCACATGAATCTATCTATACTAAGGAACATGATCTCGTATCATCTTTTATTCCTCATACCTCACATGAATCTCCAAACATTGTGGTTATGAATGATATGAATGAATTTGGATATACCCTATTGGCTGGATTTGAGAAACTCATGAATATCCATATGGCTCCTATAACAAATCTTTTAGAAAGATATTCTTAACTATTGTTGGAAAACGTTATATGGATGATTCAACACAGGATTCTACATGAGATTCATGATGTTAGAATTGAGAATAAAATGCTCAGGGATAAAGTAAAAACACTAAGAGGTATAGTTGAAGAAATATAGAGAGTGGTAACCTCATGACCAGAACCTATTTCTCATCCTATTTAGGATATTGTTCGTTATAACCCAAAATAAGTTTCTACAAAAATTCAAAATCATATAACCTATTTATCTGAAAAAGTAGCTGAAAGAAACAAGAATAATTTTCAATAGATACAAGGGAATTTTATTGGTCTTATCAAGATAACTAATGAGTATAAGGGTTTTCTATAGGAAGTACTAAATAAACTCTAATACATTACCTCATTGGTCACTACTTCTATTACATCTATACAATCATCTCAACCATCTTTAAACATATATATGTTTCGAATAGTTGTCGAATAAGAACTTCAATTTGTGCTTAGTGGCTTTTCCATGAAATCTCAATCTGATGTTATCAAGAACCATGACAAAGTTATTGATATGGTGAGAAATAATTCCAAAATTTCCAATAATTCTCAAAAAGAAATTGATTTGATGGTGTACTTCTACTTCAATATGATATTATCTAAGAATGAAATGGAAAAAAAGTTCATGTAACATGTTGAGAATCTGAGGATCCCTCTTGTAACTCATGCTTTCAAAAATCAAGTCCAAAAGCTCAAAGATTTTAACTATATGTTGGATAAGTTTATGGAAAACAATAATGTCATTGAGAAAGATATGTAGTATAGGGGTGAAATAATTTTTGACATCCTCAATCATTAGAGACCTTATATTCATGTTCAGAGTACTGCCATTATCGCAACTTCACCTGCGCCAATGAGATCTACTTTTCATATCATCTCATCCAATTTCCTTACCTCCACATCTATGTTTATCTCACAGGCTCTGAGTCCTAATAGGAATATAATCCTTGATCAATAGTCACCTCGGTCTTCTACTGCACCTACCTTGGCCCTTTATTTTTTTGAAGGACTATGATTACCATCTATGTCAACTGGATCACTCCTTTCATCCACTTATACCTCTGATCTTCTGTATTCTTCTTCTAATGCCACTTCTAAGGGAAAAGTGAAGACAAGAAAGTTCTAAATAACATTTTTTACTATCTTATGATGTGGATGTTTAATATAGTATTAATCCTTATTTCTTACACTGACACTTTTTATCCATCTAATTCATTGGTCACTTTTATTGTCTACTTCATGTTTACTATTTTTGATAATCCCAAAACAGGAAAAAATATGTGTTCAAGATTAACTAATGCACATTAAAGAAGAGACACATTACCAAAGAAAAAAACTATCACTCACATGATTTGTGATCATAAAAAAGGAGAAGATTATTGGACTCCTCATGTATTAATCTTGTTTTAATGATCACAAATCATATTCATTTTTTATAGCCCGTTATTTTTTATTAATATACCCAGAATTATGTGTACAAATGATTATTTTCAATATTCCATTAAATTTATTTTATATTAGATTGTTTCTAATAAAACTCTCTTATGAATGATTAATTTTAATACAATCATTGAATATCAGTGTTTATGAATGTGTATAGAGATTTGACTATGTCTGAGAAACCGTGAGTCAGCAACCAGTTGTGTTTTTCTAGAAAATGAGGCAAACACCGTGACCATCTAGACACTATGATCATCTAGACACCGTGACTATCCAGACATCATGACCGTCCAGACACATTGAAAAGACATCATGATTATAACACCACATTTGTTTTACCAGTACTTGAAATCCCTAAAAGACAATGAAGGTGACACTATTTCATGGAGGCACAGTTTTCAGAAAAAATGTGACACTGTTTCTTAATCTATTATGTCATTTTTTAACAGTCATATTTGATGCTTTTAAATGTACTAACATAATTAATGTTTCATTGTAGACATATCACCTCATAGTACGAGGTACGAGGTGTAGAATAAATGTACTTTTTCAGATCCAACACATGAATTCCAAAAATAAAAATAACAATGTGTCAATAAGAAAACAGTAATGATCGTGGTGACTATAGTGACAATAGTGTAATAGAAAAACAAGTGTATGCATGATAATGAAGAAACACAAGCATTCATGCAACCCGACACCCCTAAGGAACACATGAATCCTACTCGAATCCTAGAGTTAAGAACATGTCAAAATTATAAACTCTTAATGAACACGATCCTGATCGAGATGAATTTTGATACTCAGTTTTCGGTGAGATGACTCGATTTCTTCATTTACTTCATCATAGAGGTCTAGAGCTCCAAATAGTAAAACTCAAAGCACTTCCAACCTTATCTCATCATCTATAATCTGTAGTATATTTATTTATTCTATCTTTTGAGAAGTGTGTATATGTATTAAACAAGAACTATATTTTAGATCAAACTGAATTATAATAAATATCTATTCTCTTACATCTTGTTACACTTGTTTATTCCAACAAAAAAGTGTCGAACAGGTCCTTGTGTGACTTGTTAGTTCATACCCATGATGAACTTTTGAAGTGGTCGCATGACATGGAAAATCATGGGTACTATTGTTAATACCAATACATGGTGTGTATGATGTTTATTTATATAAACTACTTAGTGGCAGGTGATCACCATTTAGAGTAGATTAGGTCTCGTCTTGATACTGAAACACATGATTTTTATCCACTGTGTTGTTTACTTTAGTTTTCTCTGTTTTACTACTTATTTCAGAGATCACTAAATATAAATTTATAGTTAATATTGGATAAATGTTATAATTATTTTTATTAATTAAAATAACTAAAAAAGTAATGTTAATAACTTATATTAAAATTATAGAGAATTAATCAATATTTTAGGAAGTTATTTAGCTGTCAATCTTTCATAACTGTATAACCTTGATTTACTAGACTGTATTTCAAATTATTGGGTAACAATTTTAAGAATTATTATTAAACAATAATTTTTAATAGATACTCTAGTAACCCCATCTAGAGTAATCTAATCTGACCAATAAAAGGTTATGATCATTGAAATTTTTTTTAAAATTTTTTGTGACATTTTATTTATAGGTGATTTTCAAACAAAATATTATTTTACTGAAATATGTTTTAATTGATTTGTATACTGTATTTATATTCATCAATGACATGTAACCATTATTTTTAATATTTTACACTAAGGATATATTATATTGAAACCATCATTTTTATTTTTTGGATTGGTTTATGATCAGTTTTAACTAGAGATGTGAAATTTTATTGCAACACACTATTTTAATATGGATGGTTTATGATTATTTTCATTTAAATTGGAGATTATTTATATTTTTATGTTAATCTTTTAATATGATTGTTTTAGGTTGACTATGTTTCACCCATTTCATATAAATAATTCATTGTATTTATTATGTGATGCAAAGGATCTGTTATAGATTTATGATTTAAACAATGACCCATGAGACAAGATAGATTCGGTTTTACCTAAAGCCATACCCATTTATTTATATTTGGAGGAACAAGGTAAAAACAATAGGTTGATATTTTATGGAATTATGTATTCCATCATTATGATTTTTTTATTAATAGTCCATATTATTATTCAATTATTTATTATATCCATTGATAAGTTTTCAAGATCATGTGTCAATTTGGATTTATTTACATAAAAATGATCTATTCCTTCAATATTCTTCTTATGTAATATATTTAATGGCTTGTAACCCCCCAAATATATAATACTAGAGTTGGTGAATAATATTATTACATTAAAATAGATACAATACATTGAACATAAAGACTGATCATTTTAGTATTTTTTGAATCCATATTACATAATATAAACTGTAAAATAAAACTAAAATAATAAATTCGAAATTACATTAATCTCCATTATTAACTCTTTATATCAGAAATTATTCATATATTGACATCTTAGGAAAATAAAAAATAATAAATGGGTGAGATCATACACACATTTTGGGTAAGAGTGAAATAGAATCTACTATGAATAAATAATCATAAACTATAAGTCAAGGTGTATAAATGAAACACAAGTTCCTTAAATATAATCATCATAATAATATATAAATAATTAATAGTAACATATAAAATAGTGAAGTGATCTAGAAAACATAACCATTGTGGTTTTACTAGTTGAATAATCACTTGGAATATTAATAAATAACATCATAATGAGATAATTCATAATTATGGATGTCATAAAAATACCAAAAAGGCTTCTTCTAAGACACCGTACATAAAAGGGTAAGATCTAAAACTAGACTATCCCATGAGACCTACCAATGCATCGATCAGCTATAGAGGCTCCACCCATCACATGTTAATTCTAATGCTTTCATTAAATGAAAAAAGTTGAAACGTATCCAACAAAAACATTCATATTAAAACTATCATATCAAATGATAATACATTAACCATAATACTTGAATCATATTAAAATATAACATCCAATGATATACATATGATAAAACATTTTAATTAAAAATGGTAGATGGTATATTAAAATAACAACATTAATAAAGCATAATCACAAAAAAGGATTTCTACCAAGATGAATGTACTCTAATTAAGTCAGTAAAAATTACTAGAGATAATGACTCCATTATAAATTTAAATTATTTTAAAAAAGAATGTCAATTTTAAAAGAAAATATTTTTCATTAAAATATCCTTTTAATATTATATGGGATGCTTTAAAAAGTTATAGTACCATGATAATGGTAAAAGCATCTCATGCTTTCTAAAGTTATAAAACAACCATTCCATCAAAATATTCATAAAGTACCTCATATATAAATTGAAAAAAAATCCTATCAAAAACTTGTATAGATATTAAAAAATGTTTCAAGAACATGAAACATTTTTCGGACAATAAAATAATATTTTGGAATTTCTTTATGAAACATGGACATGGGTGAAAAATATTCCCCATTAAACCCTTATCTATAAACCATCTCAAATAAAAATAACATTGTGGATTTAACCCTTACCCTGTTCCTTCATTTAGTTGAGGTTGTGTTAACATAATATTAATGGATAAATAATTTTATTAAATTATACCATGACTATTTACATATTAATTATATAATATATGATCCTATTATATCATTTTGTTAATAATATGTCATTATTATTGTTTTTTTGATTGTTAATTGTTTCATATTTCTAATTTTGTTTTGTCATGTAAGTCTAGATTCTAATGAACATGATATAATTTATTCACTTATAGAATTATATTAACATAATTAATATTACATTGTCTCATCATAAAAATTTTTATAATATGTATTCAATGATTTACATGGATAATGAATTTGATCACATCGTAGAGACGATAGGCCGTATGTACGCTCAAGCGACGATATCCTTTCCTTAATGGTATGGTGGTAGGAATTGGATGGTATAATTATTAAAATGAATAAATATCATGTCATATTTATTATTTATATACATTATATTCCTCATTCTTCCCATCCAATCGAGGTGGTGATGGAAAACAAATTACACCATAGTGTGAAGACGGTAAGCCGTATGAATGCACACATAGTGATATTTTTTTAATAGTATGGACAAAAAAGGATTATATTTGTAACATAATAATAATAACACCGCATTATATAGTTGATACTGTAGTTATTATTTTAAAATACAAAAAACATGAACAATATTTTCAATATGAAATTATTTTGATGGGATTGGTAAAGAGGATTACGTCTTCTTTTGTGAACCTTCATTTTATATACTCCTAGATAAAATATGGTTGGTCTTTTGAGATAAAAATAACCTATAGGATATTTAAAGAGAATTATATAATTGAAATTTGTAGGGTTTGGTCAATCTAAAATGATCAAAGTTGTGTAAGGATGTGAGGGTAGATGTGCCATTTATAATTGAGGTGAGGGGCACATTACGAATCATTCAAAATATGAAATTAATATAAATTAATTGTCAACTCCAAAAGGCTACAAAGTGAGTTATTTAGAATTTTATAAGAGTATGTGAACATATCCTCTCATCCAATTATTTATAAACAATTTTAGGGGACTGTATTAACCTTATCATTTGGATTTATTTATTAGTTAAACCCTTGAACACTTTCCTTAAAAACAAGTTTTTTTTAGTTTTTAATGTTAACATAGTTACACGAAAAAATAATAAGAGACCCCAAGTGGGTATTTGAAGAAATATATAACATAATTCTTGTTACTTTTATGAATTTTATATTTTTTTCAATTTTTACTGATTTGATAATATAATATTCATTTTTAAGTTTTTTTTTGTCATCTTTGATATTATTTAATATGTTTCTTTTTAAAAATATCCTAAAATTATTAAAACATAAAAATGAATCTAATAGTAATTAAATAACACATCACTATTATCTATAAAATATATCTATGTTATTAATTATTTTATATAAAATATTTGTTAATATTTTTAATATAATATTTTTGAAAATTCTGTTAAATAAATATTTACCACATCATTGTTATTGAAGACTCTAATTAAATTATTACTTCACTAAACAATAAAAATATAATATCATGATGAATGTAAATTTATTATATTTAAAATTAATTTTAATATTCTAATTTATCTTCAATATAATCATGTATTAAAAATTTATTATTTGTTAAAAAACATGTGTGCGACATTTTTAACATATCTTTTAATCTAATATTATAAATTTCATATTAATAACCAAGTTTCTTAAAAAGAATATAATTTTGGACTAATGATGATTCTTGATTTTTTTCGAAACCACTAATCCTGAAATGTAGAAAGAATGTAGATTTTAATGAAATGTATAAAAGATCAATAACATTATTTACATGATTTTAAAATAAAATTGATTAAAATGACCAAAATTTAATTAACTAATAAAAAAATAATAAATTTATACATTAAATTCATTATAATTATAATTTATGAAAATAAATTATTTTGATGGAAATTGTATTTATAAATTAAATATTATTATTTTTCACCATTCATCAAAACATGAATCTTTTCAAAAAAATACAGAAAAACTCAATAAATTTAAGACTTTCTATTCATATTTAAAAGAATAAGTTTATTTTTCATATGAAATTCATTAAATTATGAAAAAAATAGATTTAAAATGGGTTCTACACTAAAAGGCTACAAAATTCTTTTGTTAAAATATTGGCTTTCGATGTGTGAATTTTGATTAATTATTATATCATTCTTATAAAATGATTATGATGAATGTAAAGAATTTATTAAATATATAATATATAAATTTCATAATTTGGTTAATAATATTTATTCACATCAATGTAACAGCTTGGTTATAACAGTCTTGTTAAAATAATGATAATTAATTATATATCAATGATCATTTACATATAGTGTTGTGCAAAATATAAAAAATAGAATAAATTAAATTTAAAAGAGACTTACTATATAATCATTGGGTGTTACATGTCATTGTTTTAGTTATTTAATTTTTTATATTGAGTGTTGATTATTTATTCGTTTCTTTTACTACCCTTATCTAGAATTCAATCTCACCATATTCTTATATTATACATTATCCGAGGCGTTATGATGTGTTTTTTATTAATATGAAGGGAAACTATATAAGGATTTATAGATTTATCAATAAAAATACTTTTTATATTTTAGGTTATCAATTTTCATAATAATTTCATGTAAGTATCTTTTTTTCAAAGACTACTAAACTATTGGATACTTCTTGATGCGATTCTTTGTATATTATTCCAATGTAACAATGTATATATGAGATTGAAGATATTGTTTTTGGGGTCAATATAGTTGGTTTCATTTGATTTTTATTAGAAACCATTGGAAATATATATTGGAAAAACTATATTAGGGAAAATAACCCTTTGATAGATTTTGTTGATATATAATGAAAAATAATATCAATGGTCGGGTATGGAAATTTTTTTGCGGGTTTTCCACAAAATTATAAATTGTATGGAAAATAGATGTGGATTTGGTTATAGATCAAAAGTACATAGGATTAGTAAATCTAAAAATGGTGTATTGGAATTGGCCAAATAATCAACTAATGCACAAAAAATGGGCTTATTGTGATCCAAGTTTGAATCCACAAAGTAATTTTCATATGATTAATAATATTTTATTTAAAATTCATTGTGAAGGAGTTTAAAATAAATATTTACCCAATTAAATCCAATTGATCATTATGATAATATGTAATAAAAATTCAATTTATGTTATGTGTTTCCCTATTTTTGGGATGATACATAATGATTCGTAACTTTTTCATCCAATATAGTGTATTCCATTTTTTAGAAATGTTTCTTAATGGATTGAATATAACATTTATGATTGCACATTCCCCATGTAAGGAATTACCCATGTGTAAGGTGATGAAGCTGGAGTGTGAACATGATATAAAATGGATCAAATTATAGTTGTATTAGGTTGTTTGAATGTCATTATAAGTAATATACCTTCCTGCATGGAGCATCTTGTTGATCTACAAAAATTTGTAAAGATGTTATACTACATCATGAATTAGAAACCTCCATCATTTATTGGGACTATGAAACTTTTCGTATACATGAAATAGATAGGTTTTGAAAAAATGGTATTTATCACTCAGGGATATCAATAAAGGCATAATGTTATCATCTAAATATATTTAATCTTATGATATGTGGATAAGTAATTGTTTTAATTAAAAACACTAAGGATATAGTGTACATATAAATAATATATATGTAATATTTTAAGGAAAAATTATAGAAAAACTTTTTCATTCTAATTAACAAGCATTTATAGAGAGAAAATTCCAATTTATTTGGAAAATAGTAGGATGAAAATGTGTGTACGTATGAAGATGGCATTACAAGGATATCAAATAATTCTATGGAATATGTAAATATTTCAATGAAAAAAACTTATATTTTCAATAATAGATGTAATCCAATACTTTGAAGGGAACCACTCTTAAAATATTTCACATAATTTGAGAATATTGCATTACGTATTATCAAGATAAAGAAATAATTATCCATGACATATTTTATTGAAGGAAATAATGAAAAGGAGGGCATGTAATAGAGAAAACAGTTATGGAAAATAAGGGAGAGAATGATTCTCCAACATCAGATGCACATGTTAATAAACACCTTGGTACAATCGTATAAGGTAAATTAGTTTTCATTAAATTTGAAGAAAAATTACACCATGCTTGTGATTTTATGTGTGCGAGAGAATATTTAAATGTGAAATGTTTCCACAGTAGTTAGATGGGATACTATGAAAATGAATTCCCAATATGTAAAGTGAATATAACTCAAAATTACCAAAGGGATCATTATTAGGAACATGTTTTTAATATATATGAAGTGTAATTATTAACGTACTTGTGTTTTAATACTAGAATTAATTCATTGGAGTATTTTTATCAATGATATTGTGGTTATATGAATTTTTAAATATTCAAGTATATTACTAAATTACAATTTCTTTATGTGTTTGAGGAAAAATTTATAATAGTAACGATGACCTAGAAAAGTCATCTAATGTAATATTAATATCACAACACAACCACAGAAAAATTAAAGATGGGTTCTACCATCAATTAAATTACACTGAATACAAGGAATTAAATCACGAAGGACTGATAGTTTAGTATTATTTTAAAACTAGATATATCCATAAGACTAATATTAAATATTAATAGAATATTTACAACATAAATTTTTCTAAATAAATAACATTGGTGGTAACATTATTCCATCTACATTATCCCTATATATAATTAATTGTATGATTCTATGATTCCTAGGGAAAGAAAACATAAAAAGGGAAACCTCAAATTCTTAGTATGGGTAGTGTATAGTGGATGATAAAAATTAATCAATAACAATAAAAATTATGGCATGTTAAATAACAGAACCAACATATGATGTAATCATCAAAATGAGATGTATGTGAATAATCTATATGTTATGGTAAAACGTAATTCAAATAACTAGATTTAGATTAATTAATATGGAAATATTAGAAACTGAAACACATAAATATTATCCAATTAACTTAAAATTAAATATATTCCTCGGTATGTTGGCACAAAACATTATTGATGAACAATAGAATAAAAAATGAGAGAAATGCATAATTATTGGAAATCATGTTATCTAGGAACATATTACCTTTATCAAAAAGATGGTTTGAAATGCTCTAGGTATAAACCCATTTTCTTAGACTCTCCTATATATTTCATCCAATGAGACTAATAATGGATCATGAGGCTTGCATTTACAAGTCCCCAACACATAGCGCTCTCATGAAAAAATCCCAACATGATTATTCCATATCAAAATCATTCCTCATATATCGAATAAATAATATGTCTTATCAAATATCCATATTGAATAAATAATTCAAATTTATCAATAATTATTAAAATAATCAATTAACTATCAAAGTAAAAAAAATATTAAAAATGATATCTGTTTTAATAAATAATCATATCCATGAAAAATTATATGGATATTTAGAATAAATTCCATTTCAAATGACAGTAAGAAATTTAATATCTAAAGGGGACTAAATCAAAATAAATAGGTGAATGTGAATATTATACTTGTCCAAATAAATCATATACCATATAAAGGAGGAATAAGGATTTACTCAATATAACATATCCCTAGTCGAGTAAAATAAATGTGTGTTGATTTAGATAAAAGGTTTTACTATATACTGATCATTCAATAACATTCTTGAGGAAAATATCTATTTGATTTGAAAATCCATTTGAAAAAAAATTCAATTGAAAATGAATTATAAAATAATTATATAAAAATCATTCTTATAATTATGAAAATGATATTTATAAGGAATAATGATTTGTATATAAATAATCATCGTACGAGGTAAGTAACATTCCCTTTGCATGATAAAAAGGATATAGAAATTCATAATTTAGAAAGTGAAAAGAGTAATGCATTAAAAAATTGGTAACAGAAAACATTGTATAAATTTATGTTCCAAATCATTTTAAAAGTATTTTTAAAAACATTTAAATAAATTATGGTTTTTAGAAGAAAATAAGTTATCCAACTAAAAATAAAAATGAATTATGTTTTTCTTAAAAATAATTTCTAATACAGCTAGAGTACCAATGATTGGAAAAGGGTATAAATATTTTAAAAAATCCAGGAATTACTAGATGAGAATAAAATTAAGGGTTTTTTTATCAATGGACATATAATATACTCAAATTAAAATGAATAATCATTAAAAAACGCCTTAAGGAATATATTCTATACTCATTCCAAAGTGTCATATGGCACATTGAAACATTTTAAAACATAAGACTTATTAGGGAATAATATTAAATATATATTTTTAAATGCCATTAATATGAAATTATGGTTGATATAATTTTTCAAAATGGTTAGTAGATACACCACAAAAACAAGTATGTGGTTAAGATATCATTTATCTCATATATGTAGATAATGAGATGTAAATACCTTCTCTTTTGTTTCCTTTCATGTGAATGTCTTTAACAACATGTATAAAAAAATTATGTTAATTATTTACAGGATTAAGAAAAAATTTCATGTTCATAATTAATTTTATTTCATTTATTAGAATGTTTTATACACTTACTAAAACAATTAAATTTACGTCAATTTTTTTAACCAAATTTAGTTTTATGTGTCCAAAAACAACTTTGGTAGGTCAAAAATGGTTATAGGGTCACTATATAACATCTAAAAATTAATAAAAATTTCATAATTATCATGTTAATATATTAAAAATACTTTCAAAACCAATCATTAAATATGGATATAAAAATGAATCAACATTACTATCATAGAGACGGTAGGTCATATGTACGCATTAGTAACATTCCCATTTTTCAATATTTATTAAACAAAGTAAGTAGGTAACACCATATCATTCCAAAATGATCCCCATATAATAAATAACACTTTATTTAATAATATATATATATATATTTATAATTTATTCATGTTATGTAAAAGGATTCACATCGTGTCAAGGTGGAAATATTCCACATATCCACAAACGACGTTATCTCTTTATAAGTATGTGAAAGTGTAATAAAAAATGATGTATATTATATTTTAATAATGATAGTTATTCCATGATTATAACATATTAATTTTTTATGTCGCATTTTTTATTCAGTCAATCCATTTTACATTCAATGTAATGTGTGAATGAATTACATCACTTTGAGGAGGCGGTAGTCTACACATCTACAGAGGACATTATTATATAATTACTAAATAGATATTATATAGTTATATGTTATATATGAATTAAATAATCATAAAGACATAAAAATATCATATATAACATATATAAATAGATTTTTGTCAAAATTTCCACTATGAAAGGTTGTAATGGAAAAGTTAACAATCATTGTTTTGTGAAACAGTGGTTCACTGTACCTAGAAACAATATGTTCATTGCACATTAGATATAGGTGTTTGTAATTATAGGTAGAAAACATCCTTAAAAAATACTATTATATTTAGTATACTGGTTATATCATAAAATAATAGAATTATAAGAGTTTAGGGTTTGGATAATATAAATAAATCTAAATAGCATAAGGAAATTTGTCACCTCTTAATTGGGTACCGTTTTTCATTTTGTATAAAAAGGATTATATGGATGGATTTCAATTAAAGGGGAGGCTTCTAGGATGATGAAATTTTTTTATGAGATATTTGGGTATATATTGGTAAAAAAATTGTATTTGGAGTGTAAGGATATGATATGAAAGGAGTCCTTTTAATAATGTGGGCGGAGTGGCCCTATTTTAATATTTTGTCAAAGGAAATCTACTTACATTTTTCACAATAAAATTATATCCCATTTTGGAAAAAATGCTATCCAAAGGAGGATAGTGTCTATATATGTCCTTAAATGTTTACTTTTACATGTTTGTATTTCATTGGGGCCCTTAAGAAAAATGTTTAGTCCCTTATTAATTTTAATTTTACTTTAATCGTTGTAAAAAAAATTAATTAAATTTGCTAATTATTTTGGATACAAAATTATGTTAATTTTTTAGATATTATAAATTTTCATGATTCCAAATATGGGATCCATTTTTTTGATTAAAATTCTTGAATTTTTTGAAATTAATTTTAAATTTTATCCCACAGACCGGATTACAAAGTGGGTTTTTAAAATAAAAATATCCAAATTCGTGCAATGTTTTTATAGTCAACTTCAAAGTAAAATTGCTTCCAATTACCTATATTGTACTAATTGATAAAAATATTTTGTTATTAAATATTAAAACCTATTAAATATATAATTTATCATTAATAATAAATCAAAAGAAAATGATGTTTTTTCCTAAAATTCTATATTTTCAGTATTCATTATAAAATCAGATATCACAGGAAATGTTTTTTAGATCATAATATAATTTGTATGTTTCTATTAAAAATATGATGTTTTTTTGACATATAATTTTTATTAAAGAATAAATATTATATAAAAAATGGATTCTCCATTAAAAGGTGGTGAAAGTATGTTAATAAAAATAATGTATTTTATGCATAACATAGTGTTTGGTTCTATCTTAAGCCTATAAAATCTATTAGATGAACATAAAAAATATTCAATTGAAAATATAATATATATATATATATATAATATTATTATCACTCACGTATTTTTTTAATTTAATTTATTAGGGTAAAAAACTACGTGAGAATAAAAATAGTTATACTTTCTTTTAAATTCAACTTATTTTCATATTCATTTGTAAATAACTATAACTAATGAATTAATTAAATATTTTTGCAAACTAAATATGTTTTTATGTTAATTGACACTATTTATAAAATTTATTTTATAACATATTATAAATAAAAATATTTTAAAAATATATTACTTTTCATTCAATATATTTTTTTTGGGTAACATATGCCATTGAAGAAACACATTATTTCATATGTCATACAATAACTCGTAGAATCTTGCATTAAAAGATATAAAATATAAATAATTAATTTAAATTGTAATATATATTATAAATTATTTGGATATTATATTTACCTATGCAGTTGGTGTTGTGTGGCATACATGCTATCAAATATAATGTTCATACTTTAGATTTTTTGGGCATCACATTCTCCCCACCTTAATTTATTTACATTCATGAAATTTAATCGCAATTGTGGTAACATATTTCCTTCCTTTGTCTAATGTTTATCCACAATATCAATTATAGGATTTAAAAAACATTACACCTTATCATCAATCAAAAAAACCATAGATTTACTAATCTTGTTTTAAAATTCATTATAGTTATTTGTAAGGAAAATTTGAATTATCCTAAACAAATCCCATGATATTGTAAGACCAGTTTCTCAGTAATTCTCCTAGTCAAGTACGATGATACACTATGTCTAGCCTGAAACTCCTTTTCGGGGTTCTTAATCCTAAGTACATCTGTTCTAGAACCACACCCACATGTAGAATACAAATTAGGATTCATTTCATGGACAAATACAAAATCTCTATCTAACTAAAACATTATGATGTTCTTCAATACCTATCATCAAATTACTCTTTCAGTATGTGTTCCCTAATATATGTTTTCCTAAATCTAGTTCCCAAGAATGATAAAAAACATCCTTCGATACCAACTAATGTGACTCGAAAACAGAAATCCTGGATATAGTTTTGATCATCAATTACATAGGCTTGATAATAAGGAATCAAATCTAAAAGGACTAAGAGGTTATTAGTATTAGTAAACTAGATACAAAAATGAGCCTTATATTCTAAATAAATACGCTAATAAAAATATATATATTTTATAAATAAATAATATCGAGGGTAAATTAATTAAATTCTATATATCCCTACATTTCTTTCATACGATTATTCTAGGATTATTGGGGAAAGGAAATAAAATAAGGGTGATCTCAAATTCTCAGTAAGGGTATTGTATTGTGGAAGCAACAATGGATCAATGAGAATAATAATTATTACATGGTAAATAACTGACAAACATACCAAGTAATAAAAAAACTATGAATGATGTGCATAAAAAATATAGAAAGATAATATGACATTAAAATAACTAGATAAGTAAAAATATATTAGGAAATGTTATCACTTGAAAGACATTCCATTAATGAAATGACCTAAAAATGAAATATATCAATATAAATGTTGATGTATGATCTCATGGATGAATAATAACTAAATAAAAATGTGGTAAATGATTAATTATTAGATGTTAAATTTCCTAGTAACATGATATGATTACTATAAAGAATGTTTGAAATGTACTGAGTAAAAACCAATTCACTTAATCTAGACTACATAGTTCATCCCCGAGACCAATGATGAATAATAGAGCTTACAATAACTGGTCCCCAACCCGTAGGGATTTCATTAAATGGACACCAACTCATGTATTGCATCTCCAAAAAATTCATCATATATTGAATAAATAATTTTCCCTTTCAAATACCCATATTTAATAAATGATTAATATTTAGTAATATTTTCCCAAATAATGAAACAACTATAGTATTAAATAAATTTTTAAAAATGGTATATGTTTCAAATAATAATAATATTTTTGATGAAATGATATGGATATTTAGGTGAAACTCAATATAAAATGACCTTAGGAAATCAAATATTTTAAGTGGATTAAATGTAATCAACAAAGTGAACTTTAATTGAATCTTAAGAAAACTGAATTATATACCATCTAAAGGAGTAATAAGTATTTTATCAATACAATATATCCCATGTCGAGTAAAATAAAGTGTTATTGTAATTGATGAATATATTTACAATAAAAATATAATTTCTAAACATTCTTGTGGAAAATATCCTTCTTCTTTTAAAATCCATTTCATTGAAAATAAATTTTACCAAAATTTTCTTTAAAAATTTACCTTTTAAACAAGAAACTGATACATCGATGGAATGAAAGTGGGTAAATCCTTAAATGTTATATGAGGTAAAAAGAAGATTCATTTTGTATGGTAAAAATGTTGAAATAATTCCATATTCAGAAAGTGGTACCAATATTCCATTTAAAACACTGGTAAAAGAAAAAAGGGAAAAAAGTATTTATGAAATCATTTTAAAACCATTTTTGAAAACATTTTAATAAAATTTGGTTTTATGCTAAAACATAATCTTCAACTATAGTGATAAATGTAGTTGGATTTTCAGAAGAACATTTTCCAGAAAACATTGTGTACTAAAGAAAGGGAAAATTTTGTTGATACATGAAAATGGTCATTAATTACAAAAGGAGAGGAAAATTAAAGTGATTATTGAATAATTTTTTTTTATATTTTCCTTAAATTGAATTGAATGATCATTAAAATTATTATTTAGGAAAATATTATTAGAAGATTCCAAAGAATATTATACTACATTGAATTATTTTATAACATAATTCTTTCTGAAGTAATAACATTAAATTTATATTTTAAATACCATTAATATAATAAAAATAATTAAATTACATATCAAAAGGGGATGTGAATATTGTATATAGAAAAAATATTTGGTGAACACGAAATTTATCTCATAAATATTAAAAATATGTTGAAAATCCATTACCTTGTGTTTCCCTTTAGGTGAATGTCCATTAAAATAATATATAATAAACCTGGGTAAATTATTTACCATCTTGATATCCATTTTTATTTATATAATTATTAATTATTTCACTTATTACAATATTGTATAATATAACTTAATCAATTATGTTTACACCGGTTTAAAAAAATCTAGTTTATGTGTCAAAAAAATATTGGCATGTTTATTTTAGATAAAAGGGTAAATGTATAAAATCTATAGAATAATAATACTTAAACAATTATCATATATATTCATCAATAATACTTTTAAAAAAATCATTAAATATTGTTATTAAGTAATGATTCAACATTACAATCATGGAGATGGTAGTCCATATGTACGCATAAGTAACGTTCCCATTTTTCAATCTTCATTTTGGAAAGAAAGTCTGTAACACCATATATTCCTAAAATTGTCATTATATCATAAATAACATCATATTTAATTATATATATTTATATATGTAATTAATGAAATGTAAAAGGAATCACATCATGTCGAGGAGATGGTAGTCCACACATCCACAGACAATGTCATCAATTTTATGTGTATAAATGGGAAATGTATAAAATGATATATATAATGTTTCATGAAAATAAGATATTTCATGAATATAATGTATATGTTTTTATTTCAAATATGTTTAATTATAACAATCCTTTATATATTTCATGTATAGTGTGAGTGAATCACTTCTCTTTGAGGAAGCGGTTGTACACACTTCCACAAATGATGTTATCATATTTATACAAAATTTTAAGTATAAGGGTGTTTGTTATAAAAGAATTAAAAAGGAATAAAGACATAATAAATTGAATATATAATATATATAAACACACTTTACATCATAATGGACTCCATGAGTGGTAGTAATTGAAAATTAAACAATCACTATTTCATGAGGCTATAGTTCGTCTTACATAGAATCAGTGTGTTTATTTTCCATTAGATGGTAGTGTGTGAAAGTTTATGTAAGAGTCAAAGAAAGAAAACATAATAGTATATTTATTATATGTTTTTTAGTAATTTAATTTAATAATAAGATTTTAGGGGGAGGATAATATAAAAAATACTAAATATGTTAAGGAACAATGTTATCTCCTAATAGGGTAACATGTTTGGTTTGTACAAACGTGTTAGTTAGTTATATTTATTCAAAAATGGTTTAATATATTATATGGGGATGTATTTTGAGTATAAATGTGTCATATATTTTAAATTCAAAAGATTATTGGGAGTTGTGATTACGTGAAAGTAGAGGATGCATTTATAGTGGAGGAGAAGTGGCACTCTTGTAATATTTTGTCAAATGAATTCCATACACGTTTTCACATATAAATTGTCTCCCATAATGGAGAAAATCAGTCCAAAAAATAACAAGGTCTAAATATGGACATCCAATAGATAATGTAAAAATATCAAGGTCATTTGGTCCCTGAATATTAAGGGTTATCCTCTATTATGTTTAACATTACCATAATCATTGTTCTTAATTTTAGTTACAATCACTAATATTTTTATTTGAAAATTAAAGTTAATATTATTTTAAATTATAAACTATTTTTATTCTATATATAGAATCATTTTCCAAAATTACAAAAAATTAATCGGTATAAATTAATTCAAATTCAATCCTAGAGACTGGGTGATAATTCAGGTATATAATATTGAAACATCCAAATGATTGATATGTTTTTATAATCAATTTCAAAGTGAAATTTGATCCAATGAACTTAAATCAGCTAATTTAGAAAAAAATTCTAATTAAATCTATTTCAAATATAATTTATCTTTATAATCAAATCAGATGGAAAAGATGTTTTTATAAAAACTTCAGAACATTTCATTATTCATTAAAAATGTAACTTCAAAGAAAGATACCATAAATACACCATATTATTATTTTTATGTTTCTCTCAAAAATATGATGTTTTTATATTTATAATAATTTTATAATATTATGAAAACATTTAGTTAAAATTGGTTCTCCTTCACACAGTGTTAAAAATTCTTAATGAAAAAATGTTATTTTGTGGATAAAATTGGGGTTTTTATCCTGAGCCCATCAATTATATTGAATAAATATAAACAATATTGTCATAAATAATATATATATATATATAAACATATCACTTCAATATCAGTTACTAATATGAATTTATATAATTTATTAGGGTATAATGGTTCTGTGAGTATATAAATAATAGCATATTTCCTTAAATTCAATCTATTTTCATATTCATTTCTAATAAATTTGTAACTACTGAATTGTATCTATATATATGAAAACCATATATTTTTAAAAGTGATTTAACAATATTTTTAACCCCAATTTTATATCTTATTATATTAGATTACAAAATTTTAATAATATTATATTGTTACGTTAAAACTCAGAAATTCATTTAAGATAAGCCATTGAAGAAACATATTATTGTGTATGTATTATTATAACTCAGTGTTGCATGCATTGTAAGAAACAAATTATATTGAATAAATTTAAAATAATAAATATATTATAAATTGTGGAGATAATTTATTCCCTTTTGTGGTTGGTGTTGTGTGTCATTAAAGCTATCAAATAAAATATTCATTCATTACATATTTAGGGTATTAAAGTTGAAAAAAAATTAGAAATCACATGATTTTAGAGGATAAATATAAATGTATTATATTTTTTTGAGAAAATAATGATAAATTAATGTTTATCCAATACTATTGGGGACCATTAATTTTTTCTATGTTTATAGATTATATTATCTTTTCTGGAGTTTGTTGTATGTATTGATTTAATGATTATACTTGACAACCTGATATTTTATGTTTAGAAGCACACCTATTTTAATTAGGTTTTATAGTGATGATGGTATTGACATATTTTCAATGTAACATTTAGAGCTACATTATTTTTTCTGTGGAATATAATCATTATTCAGTGAACTTTCTTTTAAATTTTGCTAGAAATATATTAGACATGTTTTAAGATTCACTATTTATATGATGGATTATGTTGAACATTAGGAGTTAGTGGATAACATTTTATATCCATTTTTTTTATACTAAAGATTAATGGAATACATTTTTTCTCTTTTATGAATATTATGATCCATTAAAAGGTAATATTAATGGTTTTAGGAAGAAAATTGATCTCGTATATTCATTTATTGTAGTAATAAATGAAGTGTAAAATGACTGAAGCACAACGGGTATGAAAATTCATGCCAATAAAGAAATAATTTCAAATAATTATCTTTCCTTATATTTGTATATAGTAAATTAATTATTCCACTATAATAATATGATCTTGAAATAAAGAAATTATCCAAATACCCACTTTTTTTTTAAATAATTTTTCTTTTCATCCATCATAAATATTTGGATTTTTGGCCATTAAAAAATCAATATAAATCAATTTCTTGTGGTAAATTATCTCTATCAATCTCCATTAATCCTTGTGATTAATTATTCACTTCCATTTCACTTTTCTCATTTCCTACCTATTTTATCATACACAAAAACTAGTAAACTATAATTCTAGATGACCTTTATACATCCATTTATATCTTATAAAGATGAATTTTTATTATCTCTTTTTTAACATTGTTGGATTCTAGTAGAGGTATTTTAAAATTTCATAACATTAATTACTAAAAGCATGAATAATTTGTGGGAATGAAATTTATTTAATGTTGTATAATGTAACACATCTATATCAATAAATATTAACATAATATTGAATATAATATGTTACATAAAACACTGAGAATAGAAGATAATATGACATTGAATAATTTATAGTATATTTTTTCTCTAAATATATTCACTCCTTTTATATGGTTTAAACATTTATAGTACAAATAAAATGGATATGTATTAATTAAAAATAAAATATGATTCATTTGAATGGAAATTAAATGTTTTCTAAGAAACATTTTTTAAAATATGGTTTATTCTGCTTCTCACACATAATTTATAATTAGAAAAAAAATTATTTATTAAATTTTTTCTAAAAAAATAAAAATTATATTTGAGATATCCCTAAATAAATATTTTTTTGTTGAAATGTTTGTATTTGTTTAAAATGTTTCTTTGTTTTGATACAGAGTGATAGTAATTGATTTTAGGTAGGAGGAACATATTAATTTTAATAATTTATAATGTTATGATAATTCTATTTTATTTTATTGTAAAATATTATCAAATATATTAAAATGTAACTAATTTAGGTTATTGGAATAATTTATATTTATTTTTAGACTAAAAACATCGATACAAATGTGAATTTATTCTTTGGATACTAGATTTTTCATCACGTACATGGTATAAGTAAATATTGAATTTTTCAACTTCAATGATTGATATTAGGAAAATGTGTAATGCCCCAACCCTAGAAGACTGGAGACGGTGGATTAGATTAATACATTGGCATGATTACAATGAATCATGTCTCAAAGGACCGATTAGTTTTGGACTCCTGGAATGTTTATTACATACATAAAGATCACATTAAAATTTCTAACATAAAATATGACATATATATAATTTTGATAACATAATTATTCCGCTAGCCTAATACTTCATATCAATCATAATACACTACTTTGAATCCTAGGAAAATAAAACATAAGAAATGGGTGAGATCAGATGCTCAGTAGGGGTAAACAATGTAGCAGAAGATATAAACATTTAATGAAGGATGTATAATAAATACAACAACCTTTTTAAAAATAAAAAATGAAAATATTATTGAAAAAATTTATCAAGCATTACCATATAAACCTACACATGGATATTCTACAAGTCGAATAATCACATGTAATAACTAATTTTATAATGAGATAATGCATGATGTCAGACATAATAACTAATACGTTAAGGCCGTGTTCCAAGACCATTTACGAATATTCTCTCAAGATCTTATTCCAAGAAACTAGTTTGTCTCTTGAGACATACCAATGCGTCAAGAGGTTATAACTAGCAGCACCCATCACTTATTAAGGCCAATTCATTCCACGAATGATAATTTTGAAACATAACATAAACAGTCGCATTAAAACTAGAATATTAAATGTTATGAATTTAACCATAAAAATGAATGGAATAAAAATAGATCATCCCTAGTCAAACATATCATAACTCATTCTGTAAAATATATAATACTTTATTACTATAAATCAATCTCAATAAAGAATAATATCCAGTAAAAGATGTTGAATTAGTTGAAAACGATCAGTAATACTCTTTGAGAGAAATATATCTCTTTTTTACAAATTCATTTAAACATCGCATAATTTATAAAGGATGTAGTATAAAATATATTATTGAATCAATGTTTCGCATACATCATCGAAACATTTTCATGGAATTTAAATTTTAACACATTCATGCCAACATAAATAAATCCTTATAACCATTTTAAAAACATGGTCATTGATGAAATTGGTTTAGAAGAATAAAAATTTCATACTATTAAAATGAATTTTTTGTTAAAGTGTCACGTAAAATAATCCTTTTGAAACTATTTTATGAATCATAGACATGGATCATAAATATGTCCTAATAAATACGTACACATAATCAGTCTTAGATAATAATGTGATTGAGGAACTAACCCTTATCAATGATCTGGTACTCGTTGTACATGTCTGAAACTATTGTATAATGTTTTTAGACATATTATTAACATATATCAGAATCATAATAATATTTATTATATTATATATTAATCTTTTATCAAATTTATATTACATTTTCATTAATAATTCTAAGTTAATGCAACACTTCATAAAATATTCTCTTTGTTTATTATACATGTTTTGACATGTTATTAATGATTACATTACGTAGATCGCAATTTACTTATTTCCATAATTTTTAATATGATTTATATATCATTAATTAATATAAATAGATATATGAAAATGAATAAACTGTTCATGGAGATGGTAGGTCGTACATACACATGAAAATTATTTCCATTTTTGTGTCTTATGGAAGTAATTGAGTGATATATATATATATATCATCACAATATAATTATGATGTCATATATTTCATAGTTATTGATAAAATTTATTCTTATAATCATTCTTAGATGGTGAACATGGAAGATGAGTCTCATTACATCATGGAGACGGTAATCCGTACATACGGATGAGCTACGATATCGTTTACATAATGGATAAATGGTATGGAATTGGATGGTGTATAATATTTAAAGAGACAATATCATGTTATATTTTTTATATAAATCCATTATATTAATCATTGTACCAATAAAAAATAGTATTCATGAAAACAATTTCCCCCACGTCTTGGGGACAATAAACCGTTTGTACGCACACATGCTGGTATTGTATTTCATAGGATGGGAAAAATAGGAACATGTTTTTCCAATAATCATAACATATCATAATATATATATTATGGGGTTTTTATTTTATTATTATAACAACATAGTAAGAGGATGTAAAATAAGAATACAATTTTGATATAAGTGATACAATAATAAACTCTTTTTTGGGTGTCTCATTTTCATTTGAAAAAATGACTCCTAAAGATAATTATCTGCCCAATTTTTTTCCACTATGATGATGTGAGATAATTTTGGTGGAGATTTTCTACAGGTTGGCCCAATAAAATGGATTTAGAAGTGTGAATTAAGAAGAAAGTGAGGTACCCTTTTATAAGAGAGGTGAGTGTCACTTTAGGAAATACATGAAATATTAATTTATTATAAATTTATTTTTGGATTATAATAAATTTAAATTAATTTATTTATAGGATAACATGATTATGGGTCTAAATAATCTACACTAATAGGTTTTATACAAGTATAGGTCATAAAAATAAACTTTTATTTTAAATAAAACACTTTGACAAATAAGATAACGCTATCCATCTCCTCTTGTATTTTTATACTACATGGTTCATATCATTGATTTTAAATTCCAAAAGAACCTAAATTGGATCATTAATGAAATTATTATCTCTATAAATGCTATTTTTCTGAACTATATATTTGTACGATTTTTATATCATAATAAAACAATATTTTATTTAAAAAGTCATTTCATTCAATTTTGACTCTATTTAGCAATTGATTCTTGTTAATGTCATAACAATTTGATTACTTGTACCAAAAGGTATAAAACCATGCCTAATATGTCAATTTCATCTATAAAATTGATCTATGTCACCAAAAATTTCAAAATATATTCATTTTTGTACTTATAAATTCATTTATCTTAATCATTCATTAATAAGGTAATTACTACATCCAAATTGTGTCATAAATACATATAATTTTCTAATATATATATATTATAAATAAAATACCAAGAAGTAGAATATATTTTTATATTTCTAATTACTTTTTATAGACATATATATTAGTTATATAACTCAATATTAATGTATATTTTGTAAAATATATATGATTATGTAATAATTATTTTTAGTAATAAATTATGAAAACATGATATTATCACCCTCAAGTGGACCCTAAATGCCAAAATATAATCCTAAGTATGCTCATGGTAGAATATATTTTACCCAATATGATTATTAAATGTGTTAGGGTGGTTTAATATTATTATAATATTAATTTTTACCCTTATTTACATGATTTACTACTATGACAATGGTAAAGAAAAAATAATTACAGAAGCTAAAATTCATAATGTCAAAATAGTGAAGGTACATATTTAAAAATTTTGTGACTTATGATTACAAATAAGGAATACATTTTTTCAAATTCGAAACAAAGAATTTTCAGTAATTAATTAAAAATTAATTCATGTTTTCAAAACCAAAGATTGTTTTTAAGAAGTTAAACTACCAAAATATTGGTATGTGTTTATTTACAATTTAAATGTGAAATTACATCCAATGAATTTTATTATATTAAATGATAAGAATATAATATAATTATTCATTAAAACCATTCAAATTTATAATTTAACAATAAATATTATTTCGATTGAAAAAGTTTCTTTCAATTAAAATTTAGTATTTTTCAGTATTCATCAAATTATGATGGTTATTAGAAAAGTACAAAAATCATTTCCGCACAAATTTTTCTTGTCCCTCTTCAAAAAAATAATTTAACTTCACCAAATTGAATATATAAAACTTTCGAATATTGGATTTAAAAATGGATTTATTAATGAATACATCTTTTATATGAAAAATTGTATTTGTCCAAATATTATATCTATGAAACAGAAAATATGAATATTATTATTATTTGGGATATATAAAATTCAATATTTTGTTAATACTATTTATAAGGTTTTTTTAAATGGATCATTTGATAGGTTTCGGTGCACTTGAAATTGGCGTTGTGTTCATTGCACATTATTTAGTTATTCAAAAAAGATGAGTATCATAGAAGAGTGTGGTGTCACATTATCCCATCCTTCAATAAATTTCTTCCTCACAATTTAGACATGAGATTGTAAAATATGTGTTTTTCATTTCAAAAAATCTTAGTTGAAATCCCACATCAAAAACTGCTTTAATGAGGCCTCTATTTTAAAATAATGAAAAGTAAGTATGATTGTTATCGAAAATAACACATACTGGAGTTCTATGTAGTAAAATATGGATATAGAAGATAAAAACCCATCATTTTATGATGGGGAGTGATAGAGATTATTATTATGATAAAGATAACAAAAAAAATGCTTTTAATCTATGATGATCTAAGAGACCATTTGATTCTTCATCGAAGAAAGTACTAGGAATAGTTTTTTGGTTTTATGATCCATTACCTAGTGTTGAATTATTAATTTAATTAAAAAACTAATGACATAAGAAAGCATACCTAATTTACAAGTATAATTACATCTTTTAATTAATTTATACCACAAAATCATCTTTCTCTTCAAAATATAATACTAAAAAATATTTGATTTATCTCAATATTATAAGGTTAAAAATAAAAACATAAACCATTTAAATTAATAAAACTATCTTATAATAATTTAGGACATCATATAGTTTAGTGGTAGGCATTAAGGCCTGGTCGTACTTCGGTTGTGGGTTCAACTCCCGCAACTTTGTCTGACGCGACGAGTAATTGCATGACATGCATGTTTTCATTCTAAAAATAATATTAAATTTTTTTAACCATAAAAAATATAATCAATGGTTCATCATTATACATTACAACCTTTCGAGTTATCTAAAATACATCTATCTATAAACTCACTAAATGGCCAATATATTTCCAAAATCAATTATAACATCAAATTTCTAAAATAATATAATGTTTATCTAATTGTCACAAACTAAAAATATGATTACATTCATCATGTTAAAATCATACTGGAAAAATGTAATATAGTACTATCAATATATATATAACATTCTTCTTATAACCAGAATATAATTCTTGAATCAAAAAACACAATTACATTAATTTTTACACTACGACTGTAGTAATAGTATACGCTTGACATTGACACATTTATTTTTTATGAGTAATATTTCATTGATTCATTGAAAAATCGATATCATAATGTCCTATATCATTACAATTATAACATCTCAAAATTAATTATTTCCCCTATAATCAGGAGCCTGGTTATGTTTTTCCCCACATTTGTAACAAAATCCCATTTTTTAGGCAAGTACCTAGTTTTTTCATCCAAAAAATATCACAGTAGAAGAGATACATCTTTCCCTTTTCCCTTAATTTGTGTCCTGGTCCACCATCCTCTTCTTTCCTATCATTACAATAATTTCATATGACCTAGATAATTCATTTTAAGGCTTGATATCACATGATACTATATCTTCGTACAATGAGAAATATTGTGATACCAAAGTCTATTTGAGGAATGTTTTTAACTCAACAAAGAATCTATAAATCTTACATATTGGGTTAAATATGTAGTCTGTATCATACCTTTCAAACATTGTGGATTTAGCCTCATAATTTTCAACATTATCATCCTCTTTTTTCCTCAATCTCAGAATATTTATTTCCACAATAGCTCGATGTTCAAGAAGAAAGTATTTCTCGAGAAAGAGCTCTTTAAACGCCATCCATTCCATATTTTCCACTTCTTTATTACCCTTTGTGATTTGAATTAATGAACACCATTGATCTGTATCTATTAAGAGATGATAAAAATCCATGACTACCTTTTCCCTTTCGTTACATTCTAAAGAATGAAATATTTTTTATAAGGAACATATCCCTTGCTCAGCTACAAAAGTACTAGTAGTTACAGTTATTGTTGGAGGTTTTTGTCTCATGAAGCGGTCTAACATTGATCTACCATTTTGGGGATAATGTGGATTTATATAGGAAAGGTTTTTAATTATAATTTGATTCTGCTGTCCTGGTACGCCTATTAGTTGTTCAGTAGCACTTCCCACACCAGATCCACTATCATAATCTTACATAGGATAGAAATCCTTACATGTATTGTGTGTGTTGATACAATTTCAATTTCATCCACTATGTGACGTTTCTAAACAATGGCATACACTAGATTAGTATATGAATCGTAATGCATAATTTCAAACCAATAAAATACATAACATAAATTGAATGAATTATGAATATATAATCCAAAATCATAAATATGGTTCCTCTAAGGGAATATTTCCTCATAAATCATTCATAATTGTTGGTAAATAAAATATGAATTATCCTAAGAAAGTCCCTAGGGAGTGTTAAGACATGTGTGATGTAAGGCATATTGTCATATATGTGGTTACCTCGAGTAATGTCTGGGACACCATGTTAGTGTTTTCACCCATGATACATTTTCCCCAGAACCATGTCCATATGTAGTATATAGACAGGGATATATATCTTAGAATATCTATGTAATTGCTACTTTACCAATATTATAGGTGGTTATTCTATACTTATACTCAATGTCAATCTTAATGTTATGATAACTAATATATGTTTTCTAAATATATTTCCAATGTTGATTTTAAACTTCATAAAATACCAAATGTAACGCCTCGACCCCAGAAACCTCGAACAGGTGCATTATTTTAATACATTGTCATGTTTAAAAGAATCAAGTATAGAAGGGCCGATAAGATTTTTAGTCATAGAAAATAGATAAAATACATGAACTTCACATTACAATTTCATACATTAAATACTATATATATAAGAATTTGATAGCACCAATATTAGCCTATCTTAATGAAACATATAATTCATAAAAAACATTATGGAATCTTGGGAAAATAAAGCATAATTAAGAGGTGAGCTCAGAAACTCAATATGGCTAAATAATCCAGCCAAAGATATTAACTTTTTAAGAAAGAAATATAATATAAATAGAAACCTTTTAATACATAAACATGAACATAATATTTAAATAATTAATCAAACATCAGCATATAAAAATTCTCTTGGATATTCTACTAGTCTAATAATCACATGTAATAACTAATTTCATAAAGAGGGAATACACTGTACCGAACAAATGAACTACAACACAAATGCCTTATTCCATGAAAATTCAAAAATAATCTGTTGAGGCCTTATGCCAAGACAGTAGTTTGTCTCATGAGACCAAATGACTCATCGAGGGGAAATATTAGGCCCCACCTATCACTTATTAAGTACAATGGACTCCTCATACGAAAAGGATGAATTATAGCATAAATAGTCATATTAAAACTATCATTCAAAGTGTTAATAATTTGACAATAAGCCATGAATGGTATAAAAATATCACATCCAAAGTCAAACATATCAAAACTCATTCAATACAATATGGATGATTTTATTATAATAAAGTAACCTCAATCAAGAAAAATATCCAGGAAAGGATGTCGACTTAGTTGAAAATGATCAGTAAAACTCTTTGAGAAAAATATCACTTTTCATGTATTCATTTAAAGACACACAATTTATAAAGGAATTCATTTAAAATAGATTTCTGAATCATAGTTTATCATACAACATTTAATCCATTTCATGTAAATAACATTTAAAAATATTCATATCTATATAAATAAATCCTTAAATAATTTTGAAAACATGGTCATTAAAGAGAAAGGTTTACAAGAATATATATTTAATATAATTAAAACATTGTTATAGTTAAATATTCTCATAGAAATAAACCATTTGAAATATTTTTTATGAAACATGGCCATGGATGATAATTATTTCCCTCTAAATATAAACACATAATCAAACTTAGATAATATTGAGATTATGGAAATAACCCTTACCTTGTAAATGATACACTCCATACATATCTGAAACTCATGTATAATTTATTTTAACATTTAATTAACTTATATTGCAAATATTTTAATATTTATGATATCATATGTGTTTTTTATGACATAATATTACATATTTATTAACACTTCCATGTTAACACAACATTTCGTGTAATAATCTCTTTGTTTATCATACGTATTTTGACTTCTTATATTTTATCATATTATATAAATCATGATTTAATTACTACCTTAATGTATTATATGATTAATATATCATATATAAATTTAAAATGATATATGAAATGGAATACACAGATCCGGGAGACGGTAGAGCGTATGAACTAATGAACTATTTTTTCTATTTCGTATCGTACGGAAGTAAGTTAATGATATATATATATATATATATATATCATCCCAGTAGCATTATTATGTCTTATATTTCATAATTATTAATAATATTTATTCTTATAATCATTCTCAGATACTGAACATGGAAGCTGAGTCCCATCTCGTTGTAGGGACGGTAAGCCGTACACACATAGGAGCGACAATATCATTTATTTCAAGTTTAAATGGTATGAAATTATTCAGAATTGGAAATTTAAGGAAACAATATCATTTAATATTTATTATTTAAATCAATTATATTTTTCGTTATAGCCATGAAAATAATTTGTACATGGAAAAAATTTACACCACGTTATGGAGACGTTAAGTCGTACTCACGAATGCATGGTTGAATTGTTTATCATAGGATGGATAAAAATAGGAACATGGTTGTATGATAATTTTAACAACATTTCATCATATATTATAATCTAGAGTTATTTCTTTTGTATGGTAACATCTTAGTAAGAGGAAGTACAAGAAGAATATAATTTTGAATGAAGGGATAAAACAATTACCTCTTTTTTGGGTGTCTCCTTTTGATTTTCACAAAATGACTACTTGAGTTGGATTTATTCCCAAAGGTTTGACTATAGGATGATTTAACAAGATTTTTGAGGATATTTGGGCAGGGTTTTGGTGATCCAAATGGATTTGAAGGTGTGAATTAAAGGGAAATGGAGCATCCATTTTATAAGAGAGGTGTGGGGCACTTTACGAAATGCTTGAAATATGAATTTAGTATAAAATTATTTTCAGATTATAATAGATATAAATTAATTTATTTCCAGGATAAGAGGAATGTGGGTTTAAATAGAGTCAATAAATAGGTTTTATACATTTTTGGGTTATAAAATTAACCATATCATTTATATATAACCCTTGGTAAAATAAGTTATCTCTTACGTTGTCCTTCTGTATTTTCAAATTACATGGTTAACATCATTACTATAAAATGCCAAGATAACCTAAATTAGATCATTTATGAAATTTTTATCACTATGTATATGATTTTTTAGAACAATAAATTTTTATGATTTTTATATCTTTTAATTAAATTGTATTTAACGAAAACTCATTTATATCAATTATGAAAGTATATAGTAATTGATTTTTGTTAAAGTCATAACAACTTGGTTTCATAAAAAAGGTATTAACGCATTACTAATATGTAAATTTCATGTATATAATTCATGTATAGAATAAAAAATCTATAATAAAATATATTTTAATGTTTATAAATTCATTTATTTGAATCTTTCATTAATTGGATGATTATTTAATCATAATTATGTCATAGATAAATATATTTTTATAATATATAACAATTATAAATAAAATATGACGATATAGGAAATATTTTTATCTTTCTAATGAATATTTATAGACATAAGAATATTTTTTATATCGTTATATTTGAATATATTTAGTAAAATATTTATCCTTATGTTATAGTTATCTTTACTTTAAAGTAATTCTTATAACATGTCATTATCACACGAAAGTGGTCCCAAAATGCCAATCCTTCATCTTAATGATTCCCATGGTCATATATATTTCATCCCATAGGATTTAGACACATGTTATGGTAGTTTAATATTATTATAATATTATTTTCTACCCTTATTTACATGACTTACCCCATTAACCATTGTAAATAAAATTCATTACTAAAGTTACTATTTATAATTTTAAAAAATAAAAAGTAAATATTTACACAATTTAGACCTTATGATTCATAATATGGACTCAATTTTTCCAAATTTAAAATATATGATTTCCAGTAACAAATTTTATATTAATTTTCATTGTTAAAACCAAAAAGAGGGGTTTTAAGAAGTAAAAACTATAAAAATATTTACATGTGTTTATGGAAAATTATTATGTAAAATTTCATCTAATGAAATAAATTATAATAAATGATAAAAATATAATCTAATTATTCTTTAAAACTACAAAAATGTATAATTTAACAATTTAAATTATTTTGATTAAAAAAGATGTTTTCAATTAAAATTTAATATTTTTCATTATTCTTCAAAATATGAATGTTATCAAAAGAGTACAAAAAATTTATCCAAAGTAAATTTTTATGACCTTATTCTAAATAATAATTTATTTTCATCAAATTGAACTTATAAAAGTGTTAAATATTATATTTAAAAAGGGTTCTCAATTAAAAGGTTAAAAACATCATTTATTAAAAATAAATCCTTTACCTGAAAAATTGAATGTGTCTTTATATTATGTCTACGAAATAGAAAATATGAATTTTAATATTATCTTTGATATATAAAATTCAAAATATTGTTTATTATTCTCCAATCTTCTTTTTAAACGACTCGTTTGATATGCCGTGGTATGGTTGAACTTAGTGTTACGTACATTGCAAACTATTGAATTATTTAAATGGATGTCTATCCTGGAAGCATGGGTTGTTACAAAATGGATACCCAATTTGTAATAAATAAATGATTATATTCCATAATAAATTATAATTATATTTTACAACAATTAATATATAAATCATTAAAAATTATCTTCCATATTTAAGGTAAAAATAAGCTTACTGTGGGGTTATACTAAGATGATAAGGCTTAAAATAACTGACCATCTTATAAAAATCATAATTTATATGCATATTTCAACTATCAATGATCAAAAAATAAATCATAAGCTTGTTTTTAAGTGTTTGGAATGTGAATGAATTTTTCATTTTGGAATTTTAGTGATATTTCTATCTAATTCCCAAGAGGATTCCCATTACCCACATATTTATGAAAAGTCCCTACCCATAATTATTGACTACCATAAATACCTTTTGGTGACAATATACAATAATAAAATACCACCAACACCATTAATTATATTCAATATCTTCTTGTAACTTCAAAAATAATATACCATTGTTCTATAAGAGGATATCAAAGGAGGTTTCTCATAATGTAAGAAATTATCTTACGAATGATAATTTATTTTAATTCATATTATTATATAATCAATTATTTATTGAATATTAAAATACAATAATAAAATTATATCCTATATACTATCTTGTTATTTTTTTGATCAGATATTAATTATTTACCTCTATTACCATAAAATGGGAAATTAATTTTTTAATTGTGTGTAAGATAAATAACTTCCTCATGAACTAATGTAATTAATTTTCCATCACAAAATTCAATGGTTATATATAATTATGTATTTATGAAACATTTATGATACTTATTATATTATTATATTTCAATAATTTTAATATTATATATTCATTTTTTACATTCTATTTTGTTGCGAATAAGATACGTTTTTTCATGTGTATGGTGGACTAACACCTTGTGAATTGATGTGATATATTTTACCCATAGGCACTACATTGAATGATAAAAATCATAAAATTAATGAACATATGTAAAATATATTAAATTATATTGATTATAGAACATTAATACATCACCAACTTCCATACCCTTTGAATTTCTTGGGAAATGATATCGCCACTGATGTGTATGTATGACATACTGTCTACCTGATGTGATGTAATTAATTTTCAATGTATATATTTAATTAACTGGTAAAAAAGATATTTTCTATGTAAATAATATAATTTTAACATTATTATATTTATGAATAGAATATATATATATATACTATATATAGTAACATGAACATTCGTGAAAAAATGTGAATAAGAAAATATGGAAATTAACAATCAAAACAATGAGAATAATGAAATAAAATTGAAATGTGGGTTGTAAAATGTTATAATAGGATAATATATGATATTAAAAACATTATGAAAATTCTATTATAAGCTAATAACATTATTAAAAACATAATACATGATGTACATACATATACGACAAAAATCAAACTTAATGTAACGATTTCTCAAGTCACATTTACTTCAATTAGGTATATACCATATTCACCACTTATTAAAATTGTATGGTGTAAATAATTCCCCTTTGATATATAATATCATTAATATATTTATCACCATGGTATTTATTGTTTCATTTGATTTAATTTCTTTTATGGTGTTATGATTTAGTGTTTACCAAAGTGGTAATGGATTATTTCATAGCCTCATCATTTTTTAGGACTCTATTTTTTTGTCTTTCTTAAGGCATTATTAGAAATATATATCCAATATTCAACCTATGTGGTCACAATTTGTAACTAATTAACTTTTTAAATTAAAATGAAAATTTTTATAAACATTTTTACATTATATTTAAAAGAATTTATATAAATGAAAACCTAATTTTTTTCAAGCATCAGTAAACAAAATTTTTTCCAAATACCCATTATTTCTTAATATATTTTAAATTTTTTTACCTTTTCATAATTACATATTAAATAAATTTTTACACAGTTTTACATTTTATTATTATTTTTGAATGTAATCCTCATGGAAATTTAGAAAACATCATTTGTTTATCTTTTTCCAGAAATATTATATGAATCTTGGTAATAATGTGTATCGTATGAATGTATTATTCGTCCATCATGATCAATAAATATGTTAATGATTGTTATAAATTATTTTAAATGTTATTTTTAATTAAAATTAGTATCAATATCTTTTTAGAAAACTCAAATAAAAAATTATTTTCTCAAAATGGAAATGTTATTTCATTATATTTGTTCATATGACATTTTTTAGGTATTTTTATTCATCAATGACATCATTAAATTATTTTAATTATGATCTAATAGGGATATATTTTACTGATACCACCCTTATTATGTATTTAGAATTTCAAAGATCAATATTACTAGGAATTTATAATTTTGATACCATTTACCATTTTATAATTTATCGTTTGTGATTATATATAATGATTCCCGAAATTTTTAAAATTTAGTATATTAGGTTATAAAGAAAAAAATTTATATTTATTATGGTTCATCCCCTTCATATTACAAATGAATTCTCCTTAGTATGTGATTTTTGGGGACTGCTATATCATTTCAACGTATCTATAGGTCTCATAAGAAAAACTATATTGTGGTTTGGCCAAGGTAAAAACGATTTATTTAGATATCTTCAAATATGTACTCATTGGTTAGTTTTAGAAGTCTGTAATTATAAATTCCATCATTTTGATGTTATTTTTTGATATTCAATGTGATAATTTTATTAATTAGTATGTCATTTTCATGATTTCAACATCATGTGATTATTTATATGACAATATGCAATCATCATTTATTCCTGTAATAATATTTCCATGAGATTAGTTATATTGAATGTGATTCAGTTATTTACCTTCACATATTGATTATATCCTATATAATAATTTCTTAGACAATTATCTTTCCCTTAGAATCTAATTTTACAAAAATCAGAAGTTTTTTTCCTAGATTCTAGGATGTTTTTTTGTTATTTATATATAGGGATACAAACTGTGGAATAACAGTGTTAAAAATGAAAATAATTTTGATATTTTATGTTTTCAATTTTAATAATAATTTAAATAATGTATCTATTGTTCCTTAAAAACTAATATATTTATCCTGTTATGATGTGATATATTATACAATATGAAAATATAATATATATAATAAATTGGCTATAGGCTACTCGGGTATGTTTTTCTATATCTTATTCATATATAAAGCTTTTATGATTCGTTTTCATTGATTAATTTCATAATTTTTTTATATAAAATAGTAATATTTAATCCATGATCCAATATTATCTATTTTGAAATACATGGAATGGTTATAGAATTTTAAGTCCATTTTCTAATACCATTTTTCTCTTTTTATACTTATATCACAATATATATTTCCCTTGATTTCCCTTACTAAGCATCAAAGTTCAACCATTATTAGGTTTTCATTCCCCTGGTTATAAATAAAGGTATTAATCTGGATATGTATAAGAATGTTTATAGTTATGATGATATATGTATAAGATTGTTTATATATTTTATGACCCTATTGTTTATGTTTTTATGTTTCCCATGATACTATTCTAGAATTATTATAGCATTTATCACAATTTTAGGTAATGAATATTCATCTATTACGATGTATAATCAACGTATGAAAAGTACATGACACAATAGTTATTATCATTGTATGACATAGTATTCATTTGAAAACAATGAAGAAAAAACCTTATGAATATCCCAAGGGATAAGTCTAGGTATAGGATTAATTTATAATCTATTGTTATTGATCAATAATAATATAGGATAGAACTATTATTCCATAGAAAACTATCTCATGATTATAAAAACCAATAATTTTTTAGGCTTTTTATATTTCCGACTAAGATTATTATTTCTCACAAAATGTTTTTTGTTTCAGAAAATACATAGAATAAAATAGATCCATGTAAATTTCTAATGGATTAGATAAATAAATGGTGTTCCTCTCAATAAAACAAATATTATGGGATCTGGAATGAAAAATCATGTTCTTATTCTCACACAACAATCAAAATAATTGATTAAAAATGTTCTTCCAAAGAATTAACTGATTGAACAAATTTATGTTTAATCCTTCACGAGAAAATATCCAAATAATATTAGTGTTACAACCAATACTTTCATTAATGGAAATACCTCTTGACCGAATTAAATATCTCTTTATGTAAAATGTTTATATAAAATGTAAACTTCTTTGATTTTATGTTTTTGGATATTAAAATATAGTTATGAATTGTGATCATTTCTAATATAGCCGTTGAACAGTGATCACATGATTTGTATAAAAATTGGGCTTTAAGAAATTCAATTTAATCATACAAAGGAAGTGATGGCCTCATCCAGTAGATGTTACCCATATGAAACATATTTTTTAGAGCTTCAAAAGTTGGTTGAATCTTTGGGATTATATATTGATCATACCCAAGTCGAGATTGATTATTTTAAGCTCGACCAGGACCACCTACGATAGTAGTGGAAGTTGATGGATATTACCACCAGAGCAATGTTATCTGATCCACCCCAAGAGTCTGCCACCATCACACACCTTACTCTTTGGTCTTAATTGGGTTTTATAAGGGTTTATGTAACAATAACCTAGTACTATGGTTATGTACATTATTTTTGTATATAATAATGAATATAATTTCATTTTATTATTGTTACCTTTTAAAAAGTTTTTAAAGAAGAAAGAGTATATTTAGTTATTGTTCAACTAAAAAATATTTTTTGATGAATTGATGGATTTTTTAATTAAATAATATTTTAATAAAATATTTTTAATATTGTTAAATTAAATTATATTAAATATAAATGATTGAATAATTTTATGAATGCAATTGTAATTTTTAATAACCATTGAAATCCCTATTTGTCAAAACACCTGAATTTTCGATAAATGTTAGTTTTTATTTTAAAAGATAAAAATAACATATTTATAAAATTACTTAAATAAAATGGATATTATTTCTAGAATCCAGATTTTTAAATTATCCAATGGTGGATTTTTCATAATTATTTGAGACAGTCAATTTTTTGGGTACAAATTAAATACTGTTTAAATATATAATGTGTTTTATGACATCATAATGACCTAATAGTGACATAATAAAATACTATAAACTTTATGTTAGGCCAATATAAGTTTTACCATAAAAATAATGTGATTTTGGGTTTGTTTTATTTATTTTACAAAGAAGTAGTTGACCCTTGAAGACTTATTAAACATTGTGTCTTTTTAAATTGTTTTCCTATGGAGTGTGTCACACCTCCACATAAGCAACCCCATTATTTTAAAAGGTTCAGACTTTGGATATATAAAATATTTTTTTGAACTTCCCTTTTCCAAAAACCATGTGATAAAAACGATGGTCTGGTATGTGGTTTAGATTATTTTAATGTGTCGTGTCCCAAACCAAAACAATAAAGAATTCCTTGACCTTTCCTATATAAACCCACCCAAGATCCAAATTCCTCCTCATTCAAATCCTTAGGAGTTCATCCAAACTATTACCTGCTCTTTCAAGAATTCTTCCATCATGCCCCATGGTCCCAAGTAGCATCTATCAAGACTCTATCAAGCCTTTGAAAGCACACTTACAAGAATGGGTTGTTATTCCTTTCTAATTTTTTCCCAATATTCTTTAAATTGATGTGCCCTTTTAATTTCAATTATAAATGTTTGGGTATGGTTTCACACCTCCCCATACTGAACTCTTTATGTTTTAATGATGGGAGAATCCTTTCTCTCTCATTAAATGTCTCCCATGTACACTCATTACTATTCCAAAATTCTAAAAGTAATTTCTCTCTCCTCATTTACATTCAAGAAATTATTTTGTATCATGACTCTAAATTGCATTACATTTGTTGGGACATGTATCTATATGACCCCTAACATTCTGTGCCAGGTAAATATTACGAGACAACCCTCTATCTCTCATCAACCATTTTTATGAGTTCTTATGTATCGCCGTTATTATGCCGAAATTGCACCACTCATTTCTAAGCCAAAGTCATTGTGTAGTGAATTTCATGCCCATTTTTCTATCAAGGGTACTCACCATTATGAAAATTTACATATTGTTTAAATAGTATCAGGTATTTATTCCACATTCATTTATCGTGGAATAAGAGATTATGTTGAATGATTCAATGTTTTTTTATCCATGTGGAACATTTATGCATGAAATGAAATGTTTAAGAAGGGTGCGCCCTAATAGTGCTCCAATGCATTGGGTAAAGTATAGTATCATGACATGTCATGTGCAATGGGAGTTTAATCATGATAATTCATGAGAAACTAGGGTTTACTTATGATTTATGTGCAATGAGGGTTTACTCATGCTCCATGTGCAATGAGCCTTAGCTCATTCTAATTCAATGATAAGTGTTGTTTCCACATTTCCATGTTATGATTATCATGACTTGCCATGCCTTTATGTTTATGCTTCTCTTATTCTCTATTGATATTCCTATTGTCTAACATGTATGGTATTAATCATTTTATTTCATTAGTATTCCCTTACTAGGCTTTATGTCTCACCCTTTTCTTATGCATATCCTCAGGTTATACCATGAAATGCTAAGTATGAGGGAATGTAGTTGTCATGTAAAGAAATATTTCAATAAAGATGTTGTATTTCACGTTTTATGTTGTTATGTAATGACCCTAATCCTCAAATACACTATACATATCGATCTTCTATGTTGTATCAAGTATAGTTTATGAAATAAATTATGTTTACTTAGGTAAGAAAATCCGGGTTGTCATAGTTGGTATCAAAGGGTAGGTTTAGTTATTTCTTGGATTAGGATTCAAAACCCCCAATAATGCCTTAGAGAAAATACTGCGTATAAAAAAAACATACCAACATTTTAGTTTTTATTGATTATGTGGTTTATCAATCAAATACATCCCTGTCTGGATATGAGCTGGTAGAGGCGACTCTCACACAGATATTTCCTAGGGGTATAACCTGAAAACTATGATTTGAGCAACAATCAAATGGGAACTGGTGCATGGAAACGGGACTTGCTGCACTCTTAGTTACCAAACATTATGGGATATACGTTGGTAAATTCACAAGCTTAGTATGAACCATTATAAAGGAAAAAAATTTCCTTTGTATATATGTTAGAAAGTAGATCATGGATATCATAGACTGAAGCCAATAAATGCATATATTCAGGAAAAAAATGTTTTTTATAATTCATCAGTTTTTTCTTGGATTACCCTATATATGTTACCCCTAAATTTCCTTTTATTCCAGCCAATGTGTAACACCCCGAGCTTCCACAATACGCCTCTCTTTCAATAATGCAATAGCTTGCATTGTACGCAAGTTCGAGTTCTAAAACACCGCGACTAATCAAAGTAGCCATTATGAATAGTAATAACCACTTTTTAAATTTATAGAAATTTTATATTTCAAAATGGACTTCATTTTTGAAATCATAATTTCAAAATTATCCTAAGTTGAATTTTTTGTAATTTTCTAAGAACTTCCATTTTTTATGAATAGTGATAAATACTTAAAACAAATTTTTAATCAAAATAATTTATAGTGATAAATTATACTATTTAGTGGTTTTAAAGTATAATAAGAATATATTTTTACCATTTTATCCAATGGTGTTCATTAGAATTAATTTCACTTTGAAATTGGACATAAACAATTGTCAATCTTTTGATATATATTGTTTCTTAAAAACACGCTATTTGTTGTGACAGCGGGAATTAATTATAAAATTAATTAATGCAACATATATGTTTGGAATTTCGTAAAATAGACATCATTTTTGAATTCAGAATATCAATTATAGCTTAGGGTGAAATTTTGGCATTGTTCTGAAAAACTTCAATTTTTGATGAATAGTGAAACCACTAAGTGGTAGTTAAAAAACTGATTTTTCGTTTAAATGAAATATTACCAATTTTGTGATTTGATTTTCAAAAATCCAACATACATGGTTTTCATTAAGAATTAAAATGTGGTGCAATGAGATTAAAATAATTTTTTTGTGAATAGTAACTGTTATGTTCTTAATCGCGATTAGAGGTAATTAGTGTTGTTTAAGGTAAAAATAATGTTTTAATAATATGATATGAGTTTGACACAAGTCCTACAATCATTTTATGTTCCATGGACGACTAAGACAATCCATGGGTCAACTTGGGGACCCCATGGTGCCACTTTATTTGGAAAATGACATAAATACCTTTTATTTAATCTTAAAGTAAAAAATGACACAAACATGAAAAGTTTTACTAAAACAATTTTTACATGGGGTTATACAAGTCATATTTTTGACTATAAATAGTCCTTGGAAATATAAAAATATTTCCTACATCATAGTATTTTTTTATAATTTTTAGACATTAAATAAATTAAATTATTTATCACATCATGATGATGCAACGATGACCTCATTATATAACGATTTAAATAAAATAAAAAGATAATGTAAAATAAAAGGCTTAAACTTGTCAAAAACCTATTAGATGAGTATATTTCGAACCCTTATCACATTATCCTAGAATTAGATAAGTGTGGGACCTCTAAAATCCGAAACTCATTTTATAATAAAGTAACATTTCATTACTTTCCAAAAGTGCCCCTCCTCTCCTCTTATAAAAGGCCCCCACCACTACCACCATACTCACACCTTCCATGCAATTTAGCTCGGCCAACCTCTACCCAAATACTCTCCCAACATCCCTACATTACTCATAGAAGCCTCACATTGGGCAGAAGTATTTCCAAGGAAGCCTTTGGCTCAAATCAAAAGAGTTACCCGATTTTAAGGTAATGTCTTCTCTAATGTTGTTTTGTTTTATTTTTCTTCTCCAACCCCCTAAACACTTTTTATTCATTTCTTTTGTAACAAAAACAGTATCCTCAATATACTAGGATGTTTTTATAATAAGTATTTGAGCAACACTTACTCACACCTACATCTAATGGTTAAAGAACATACTGTTTCTGTGGATGGCGAATTTTTGCCTCACGAAACGATAATTGTTCAACACTCATATAACACCTCTAATGGTGGCCATTATGATGACACTATTTTTATATTTGATATATATTATGTATTGTTTCTTTATGATTTTTTATTTTTCATTTATGGAATAACTTTATGGTTTCTATTATGGGTAAACGCGATATATTCATTTTAGAAAGTACGGACTACCGCCCCCTCAAAGTGATTTGAATCGTTAATACCATATGTGGGATGTATAAAGGATAGAGTAAATGGTATTATATGCTATATTATACTGGAATTATATTATACATTTATATCATTATTATTTCATTCATTAAATATGAAATAGAAATGACATTAGCGTTCATGCGTGCGTACGGCTTACCGTCTCCATGAACGGTGCATTTCATTTCTTACCTCTAGATGTTACGTAATATTATGAATGAATTTATATACAGGATATACATGATATATATTACATCTAAATCATGATTATAATTCTGGAGATAATGGATATTCTACCACATAAACAACTTGTAATTATAAGAAGTTTATTGTTGACTCAAGTACCAAAGATCGACAAAACGACCGTTATTAACTTAAATAATTACATAATGTTCATAACATTGTAATAAGTGATATAAAAAGGATAATGAAATTGAAAATGGTTCTTAATAAAGTATATATTATCTCTAGTTTATTATTAAGGAGGTTAAAGAACGGTAGAGTCAAGTCGGACACGTGGTAAGAGAATTTCTTAACCCAACTTCCATTATTTGGGTTAATCTCCTACTTTCAAATTATGTCATGATATTATTATGTCTTATTTTGTATTTTTACTTTCTTTATGTGTACCTATAGTGAATAGACATAATAGATCTATTTTATTTTAAAAATGATCTTTTTAAGGACTTCGTCTCAATCTCCTTTCATTGAGGCATATTTCGTTTTATAAACAACTTTCTTTTATACGGTGTATAAACCTCTTTGAATTTTACGTTTACTCAAAAGGAATATTTTTATATGATGTGTTTTACTAAATGACAAAAAGGACTGTTTTTCTTGTTGTACGTATGTGGCGGCAACGACTTCTCCACCGCCAAGGCCATTATTTGGGTTTCGGCTTCCTCTACAAGCCTTACCATTTTTTAAAAATGAAAAATAAATATCAAGTTTTAATTTTAGTTTATTTTTGTTTTGAAAATAGTTTTGAAAGTGTTTTTATTATATAAATGTGTTGTATTGATATCTTGTGATTGAAATGTGGAAATGTTATGTTTCCTTTACGCATATTTTATGTGATTATGTTATGGTTTATGATATGTTTAAACCTGTTCATATGAGGAATGCATTGGAATTAATAAGTGATGGGTGGAGCCCGCTATAGCTCCTCGATGCATCGGCAGGTCTTATGAGACAAACTAGTTTCTTTGCATGAGTCCTTGACAAAATCTTATTTGTGGTCTTGGCACGAGGCCTTGGCTACGTGGTTATGATAGTCTGGCATTATGCATCCATCATTATAAAAGTGGTTATTGATATTTCATGTGATTATTCGACTAGTAGAATATCCATGTGAGTAATTAAATGGCATTATTTAATTTTATTTTTTCCATATTATGCTGAAGTTCAAGTTTAAAAAGTCTTTTGTTTTAGTTATACATTGCTTTAAATGTTAACGTTTATTTATGAAAGCTTCCGCAATATTGTTATCCTTACTGAGCATCTGAGCTCACCCCTTTCAATGTTATAATATTTTCCAAGATGTGAAAAAGTATTTTATGAATGACCTGCAGGGATAGCCAGAAGAGGATATGAGTGTGGACTATGGAGACTTTGTTATTGTATTTTTTCACTTTATGATGTAATGTAACGTTTACGAATGTATCTAGTGTTTCCAATGCTACTAAACTAATCGGTCTTTCGAGACATGATCTTTTGTGATCATGACAATGTTACGAAGTAATGCACCGACTCTGGGTAGCTGGGGTCGGGGTGTTATAGTTGGTATTAGATGCAGTTTAGTACTAACCTTGGAAGCTAGATTTAGATAAACCTTTATTAGAGCACACAGCCCAAAGATGGACTTTGAGGATTAGTATAGAAGAACTTCCTAGAATTTTGGTATTATAGAGATTTTGTGAGTTTTCCAAGCAATACATCCCTGTCTAGATACGAGCAGGTAGAGGTGGCTCTGGAACAGATGTACCTAGGGGTAAAACCCGAAAACACCGCTTTGAGCTAGACTCGAACGGGAACTGGTGCACGACAACAGGCCTTACTGCACTCTTTGTTACAACACTCCCGGGGGATATGCTTAGGATAATTCTAATTTTCGTTACAAACCACTATGAAGTGTTATGAGTATATACTTCCTCAAAGAAATTTTTTTTATGATTATGGATTATATCAATAAATAGTTCAATTTATGTTAAGAATTTTACAAGTATGGAATTATATATTTTAATTCATAAACTAATCTAGTTTATGCCATTGTTTAGAAATGGCTCCTAGTGGAAGGAATGGAAACCGTATCAATTCACGCACTCCGTGTAGGGATTTCCCTCCTGCTCAAGATAATTATTGTGGATCTAGAGATACAACTGGTGCTGATCAACTTATTACCATACTGGGACAACTTAATCGGGTTATGAATAATAACCTTACTCGTATGGAGAACCATGATCCGCAACGTGGAGGATCAATGTTATACCGCTTCACGAGGAAACAACTTCATCATTTAATGGGGGTACAAATCCATTAGTACCTGAGCAATGGATAAACTCTATAGAAAAAATATTCCACGCCTTGGGGAGTAGCGAAAGGGAGAAGGTTGTCATGGCAGTCTACCGCCTCACTGGAGATGCCGATCAATGGTGGTCGTTGATTCAAAATACAAAGGAAGATGAAGAAGTATCATGTATGGAATGGAGCGAGTTCAAATATATTTTCATAGAAAAATACTTTCCTTGTGACCATCGAGCAGATATGGAAAGGAAATTTCTGAGTCTAAGACAAAAGGAGGATGAGAATGTCGCAATGTATGAGGACAACTTTACAAGGCTAGCAAGACATGCTGCAGATTATATATGTAACCCAAGAAGTAAGATAGATCGTTTCATTGATGGGTGAAAACCATTTCTCCATAGATCTTTAGTATCACAACCCTTCTCATCGTATGAAGATATTGTCTCGTGTTCTATCAAGACAGAAAAGGAATTCACTAAGTCTTATGACAACAATGTAAAGCAAGAGAAGAAGAGTACGGTGGAACAAGAGACAGATAAAGGGAAAAGGGGAAAGAAGGATTTTCCATTATGCGATAATTGTGGGAAGAATCACCCTGGTACATGCCTAAAAGGAATGAGAGTTTGTTATAAATGTGGGGAAAAAGGTCACTAGGCGCGTGATTGTAAGGGAAAGAAAGAGGATATCAATGTTGAATGCTACAATTGTAGGGAAATGGGTAATTATGAAAATGAATGTCGTAAGCGTCAGGGAAACTTATCTCAGAAAAGGCCAAGGGATCAAGGACAATCTTATGCTGTTACTACAGTTGAAGCGGAATAATTAATGTATTGGTGCTTTCGGACTCAAGGATTATATTCTGCTTATAAGGATAATGAGATTGTACTGCAGTACTTGTTGTTTTCATTAAGGATTAATTATGATTAAGGTAATCATATTTTTAGTATGTGACAATAAGATAAGCTTTACTTAGTTTGGGGAATCTGATGTTATAATTGATTTTGGAATTTAATGACCTTTTAGAAAAAGTCTGGACATAGGTATTTTGGATAACTTTGGATAGTATTGTTTAAGGTTAAAACATTTATGAAGATTATTCTTGGAATATTATAATACTATAGTTTTAGAAAAGGGACAACCTACAGGGTGGGGCATAACCCGTCGTTTCGGACAAAGCTGCAGGAATCGAACCCACAACCATAGTGCGACAAGCCTTTATTACCTACCACTAGCCTACAAGAAGTCCCTGGTTATTACAAAATAGTTTTACTAATCTAAATGGTATGTGTTATTATTTGGAACCTTATAAAATTTGGATAAATAGAATATTTTTGAGTTCTATTACCTTTTAAAGTGAAAGATGGGTTTGTGGTAAAAATTTATTAAAGAATGAAGGCCTACATGACAAGTAAGTATATTTCCTTATGTTCTTAGTAAATCTCTTAAATAAATTTCTCAACTTTATGAAAGGTAACTTAAAACAAAAATGTTGTCGGTTAACATTTCCAACTGGGGATTCAATGATCATTTAACCAATCACAAGTATGTGATTTTCTTATAGTTAACTTTCTCCTAATCCCGTTTTCTACAACTCTCCATCAGACCTTGATGGTTTTTTCTCCTCCATGTCCATATTTTCATAGAATCCTAGAATGGGATATATCGGGTGACCTTTGTACTTATCTTGCTTTCTTTTAATGTTATATTCTTATTAACCCTAGTTCCGATGTTTGTTTTCCACAAAGGTATTTTCTATTTTGAACCTTTTATTTCCAAAGTAAAATTTAAAATTGCGAGGACACAATTTATTTAAGGAGGGGATAATGTAACACCTTGATCTTCCACGATACACCTCTCTTTCAATAATGCAATAGCTTGCATTGTACACAAGTTCGAGTTCTAAAACACCGCAACTAATCAAAGTAGCCATTATGAATATTAGTAACCACTTATTAAAATTATATAAATTTTATATTTCAAAATGGACTTCATTTTTGAATTCGTAATTTCGAAATTATCCAAAGTTGAATTTTTTGTAATTTTCTGAGAACTTCCATTTTTTTATGAATAGTGATAAATACATAAAACAACTTTTTTAATCAAAATAATTTATAGTGATAAATTATAATATTGAGTGGTTTTAAAGTATAATTAGAATATATTTTTACCATTTTATCCAATGGTGTTCATTAGAAATAATTTCACATTGAAATTGGACATAAACAATTGTCAATCTTTTGATATATATTATTTCTTAAAAACACGCTATTTGTTGTGACAACAGGAATTAATTATAAAATTAATTAATGCTACTTATATGTTTGGAATTTCGTAAAATAGAAATCATTTTTGAATTCGGAATAAAAATTATAACTTAGGGTGAAATTTTGGCATTGTTCTGAAAAACTTCAATTTTTGATGAATAGTGAAACCACTAAGTGGTAGTTAAAAAACCGATTTTTCGTTTAAATGAAATATTACCACTTATATGATTTTATTTTCAAAAATCCGAGATACATGGTTTTCATTAAGAAGTTAAATGTGGTTCAATGAGATTAAAATAATTTTTTGGTGAATAGTAACTTTTAAGTTCTTAATCGTGATTAGAGGTAATTAATGTAGTTTAATGTAAAAATAATGTTTTAATAATATGATATGAGCTTGACACATGTCCTACCCTAATTGTATGTTCCATGGCCGACCAAGACAATCCATGGGTCAACATGGGGACCCCATGGTGCCACTTTAGTTGGAAAATGACATAAATACCTTTTATTTAATGTTAAAGTAAAAAATGACACAAACATGAAATGTTTTACTAAAAAAAATTTTACATAGGGTTATACAAGTCCTATTTTTTACTATAAATAGTCATTGGAAATCTACAAATATTTCCTACATCATAGTATTTTATCTATAATTTTTAGACATTAAATAAATTAAATTATTTATGACATTATGATGATGCACCGATGACCTCATTATTTAATGATTTAAATAAAATAAAACGATAGTGTAAAATACAAGGATTACACTTGTCAAAAACCTATTGGATGAGTAGATTTAGAACCCTTATCACCTTATCCTATAATTATATAATTGTGGGTCCTCTAAAATCCGAAACTCATTTTATAATAAAATAACATTTCATTACTTTCCAAAAGTGCCCCTCCTCTCCTCTTATAAAAGGCCCCCACCACTACCACCATACTAACACCTTCCAATCCATTTGGTTCGGCCAACCTCTGCCCAAATACTCTCCCAACTTCCCTCCCTTACTCCTAGAAGCCTCAAATTGAGAATAATTCTTCCCAAGGAAGCCTCTGTCTCAAATCAAAAGAGTTACCCGATTTTAAGGTAATGTCTTCTCTAATGTTGTTTTGTTTTATTTTTCTTCTCCAACCCCATAAAAACTTTTTATTAATGTCTTTTGTAACAACACCAGTATCCTCAATATACTAATATTTTGTTATAATATGGATTCGAGCTACACTTACACACACCTACATTTAATGGTTAAAGAACATACTGTGTCTGTGGATGGCGAATTTTTTCCTCACGAAACGATGATTATTCAACACTCATATAACACCTCTAATGGAGGCCATTATGATGAAACTATTTTTATATATGATATATATTATGTTTTTTTTCTTATGATTTTGTATTTTTCATTTATGGCATACCTTTATGGTTTCCATTATGGGAAAACGCGATATTTTCATTTTAAGAAGTGGGGACAACCGCCCCCTCAAAGTGATTTGAATTGTTAATACCATATGTGGGATGTATAAAGGATTGGGTAAATGGTATTATATGCTATATTATAATGGAATTATATTATATATTTATATCATTATGATTTCATTCCAATAAATATGAAATAGAAATGAAAGTAGCGTCCATGCATACGTACGGCTTACCGTCTCCATGAACGGTGCATTTCATTTCTTACCTACAAATGTTAAGTAATATTATGAATGAATGTATATACTGGATATATATGATATATATGAAATCTAAATCATGAATATAATTCTGGAGATAATGGATATTCTACCACATAATCAACTTGTAATTATAATAAGTTTATTGTTCACTCTAGTACCAAAGATCGACAAAACCACCGTTATTAACTTAAATAATTACATAATGTTCATAACATTGTAATAAGTTATATAAAAAGGGTAATGAAAGTGAAAATGGTTATTAATAAAGTAGATATTAACTCTATTTTATTATTCAAGAGGTTAAATAACGGTTGAGTCAAGTCGGACACGAGGTAAGGGAATTTCTTAACCCAACTTCCATTCTTTGGGTTAATCTCCTACTTTCAAATTATGTCATGATATTATTATGTCTTATTTTGTATTTTTTACATTCTTTATGTGTACCTATAGTTAATACACATAATAGATCTATTTTATTTTAAAAATGATCTTTTTAAGGACTTCGTCTCAATCTCCTTTCATTGAGGCATATTTGGTTTTATACACAACTTTCTTTTATACGATGTATAAACTCCTTTGAATTTTACGTTTACTCAAAAAGAATCTTTTTATACGAAGTGTTTTACTAAACGACAAAAAGAAATATTTTTTTTGTCATACGTATGCGGCGACAACGACTTCTCCACCGCCAAGGCCATTATTTGGGTTTCTACTTCCTCTACAAGCCTTACCATTTTTTAGAAATGAAAAATAAATATCAAGTTTTAAGTTTCTTTTATTTTGGTATTGAAAATAGTTTTGAAAGTGTTTTTATTATATCAATGTGTTGTATTGATATCTTGTGATTGAAATGTGGAAATGTTTTGTTTCCTTTACGCATATTTTATGTGATTATGTTATGGTTTATGATATGTTTAAACTTGTTCATATGAGGAATGCATTGGACTTAATAAGTGATGGGTGGAGCCCGCTATAGCACCTCGATGCATCGGCAGGTCTCATGAGACAAACTAGTGTCTTGGCACGAGGCCTTGACAAAATCTTATTTGTGGTCATGGCACGAGGCCTTGGCTACGTGGTTATGATAGTTTGGCATTATGAATTCCATCATTATGAAAGTTGTAATTGATATTTCATGTGATTATTCGACTAGTAGAATATCCATGTGAGTCAGTAAATGGCATTATTTAATTTTATTTTTTCCATATTATGCTGAGGTTCTAGTTTAAAAAGGCTTTTGTTTTAGTTATACATTTCCTTAAATGTTAACATTTATTTATGAAAGCTTCGTAAATATTGTTATCCTTACTGAGCATCTGATCTCACCCCTTTCAATGTTTTAATATTTTCCAGGATGTGAAGAAGTATTTTATGAATGACCTGCAGGGATAGTCAGAAGAGGATATGAGTGTGGACTATGGAGACATTGTTATTGTTGTTTTTCACTTTATGATGTAATGTAACGTTTACGGATGTATCTAGTGTTTCCAAGGATACTAAAGTAATCGGTCTTTCAAGACTTGATCTTTTGTGATCATGCCAATGTTATGAAGTAATGCACCGACTCTGGGTAGCTGGGGTGGGGGCATTACACAATGAATGGTAATAGGAGGAATCGGGCTAACAACTGATGTGAAGATTAATGTGATGACAATACTAATTAGATTCCCAATCCAATGGGAGTGGGAATCACAAACTTTTTCATGATTCTCTCTTAGCTAACTCCAACATTGAATAGAAACAAGGGTCAAGAGGAACAATCATCCCCCCTAAGAAATCACAATTCACTCTCAAGAGATTCATGTGACAAAGGCCTCCAACT